>JAYKQN010000013.1:20567500-20617500 GCA_036785175.1 Eupleurogrammus muticus | reverse complement strand
TTGTCTGACTTTCAGGAGTCTCCTCAGGACAGCGCCATCACCAGGGACATCAACAGGACGTTCCCGGCTCACGACTACTTCAAGGACACCGGGGGAGACGGACAGGACTCCCTCTATAAGATCTGCAAGGTGGGAGGGGCGCGTGTGTGAGGTCACAACAGGGCGATCAGTGTGGATCAGTGCAGTGCAAAAAGCAACAGGGGTGCATTCTTAGAAATGATAATAATGCATTTTTCTTACCCTCATAATGGTTTTAATTTAGGGAAAACTCTTTGGAAATCAAGACGACCTTCAAAATCTTGCAGACCTTACAATGTTAAATTCTCTTTTGGTGATAAATTGTGAATTTGACAGAAATATATTTGTTCAATACAGAGCGCAAAAAGCAACATAGGTGTAAAGATTTTTTTTTTATTATTTGTATTTTAAGAAATGATTTAATATAGTTCTGCAGCAATAACAGAGCATAACAAAAAGAAATGGATAATAAGGGATATAATAATAGAGAAGAAATTATTAAAAATTAGTACAAAAATTGAATATATTAAAAAAATAAATTTTTCTAATTATATATATATTATTATCATAATGTTTTAAAATAGGAAAAACTCTGTATAAATCAAGACAACCTTCAAAATCTTGCAGACCTTGCAATGTTAAATTCACTCAAATGATAATAATAGGGAAAAAAATGCATGTTTCTTACTATGACGGCCTCATAATGGTTTTAATTTGGGAAAAAAACTCTTTAGAAATCAAGACGACCTTCAAAATCTTGCAGATCTTGCACTGTTAAATTCTCTTTTGCTGATATATGGTGAATTTGACAGAAATATATTTGTCCAATACAGAGCGCAAAAAGCAAGAGAGTGATTTTTTTTTTTTATTATCTGTCTTTTAAGAAATTATCTGACATAGTTTTACAGCAATAACAGAGCATAACAAAAAGAAATGGATAATAAGGGAAATAATAATAGAGAATAAATTATTAAAAATTAGTACAAAAATTGACTATATTTTAAAAAAATGCATTTTTCTTACTATTATCATCATAATTTCTCTTCATAAGTTTTAAAATAGGAAAAACTTTTCAGAAATCAAGACAACCTTCAAAATCTTGCAGACCTTGCAATGTTAAATTCATTCTTTAGTGATAAATTGTGAATTTTGTCCAATTTGTCCAATACAGAGCGCAAAAAGCAACAGTGATTTTTTTTTTATTATCTATATTTTAAGAAATTAACTAACATAGTTTTACAGCAATAACAGAGCATAACAAAAAGAAATGGATAATAAGGGAAATAAAAATAATTATTAAAAATGAGTACAAAAATTTAATATATATTTAAAAAAAAAAGCATTTTTCTTACTATTATCATCATCATAATGTTTTAAAATGGGAAAAACAACCTTCAAAATCTTGCAGACCTTGCAATGTTAAATTCACTCTTTGGTGATAAATTGTGAATTTGACAGAAATAAACTATATTTTATTATTATGGACAGTGTGGCCCACACAGACATGTATTTATATGTGCTGTAAGTGGAAGTATTTGGCAGGTGAGGCAAACAAAAAGAGCTTAAATTAAACGGCTTTGTTTTAGTAGTTTAGTGTTCGTTGCTAGAACATCGCTCAGAAAATAACAGCAGTAATCCGTGTGTGAAATTGGCCGACGTGTTTCCCCTGGAATTCCGTATTTTACTGTATAAATGACGGAGCGGCAGTGAGAGCTGTCAGAGCTCAGGGGGAAACGCTTCTTAATTACCTGAACAGTCGCTCTGTTTCTCTGTGGTTCAGCGAGTTCAAAACAGTCACTGCCGTCTAGAAAAGCTTCTAATCGAACACACACACACACACACACACACACACACAATTCTCAGGTATAATCAGTCCTGCTGCACCGACATGTGCAACTTGTCCCAAAAATACATATTGATCGTGACGTGCAGGGTTCAGTCTGACAACCCACATTTCTAACCTACAGCTCCCACATGAGTCGTCCCACGTTCGTTTTTCTTCCATTTTTTTTTTCGTTTCATTCATTATGCATAGCTCAGGTGAGGGCATCCATCTTTTCCCTGAGACAAGCACCTCCTCAGGTGCGTTTTGAATAATTCAGTGGACCCTCCCTTTTTTTTTTTTTTTTTCCCCTCCGTGTGTGGATTGATCCGCACTTTGTCCGTTTTCGACTCGATTTGTGTTTGTGGCTCAGTAGGCCACTACAGCTCGTACTTACAATGGCGTTGCTCTCAACAGGAGGATTTGATTCTCTACTTCAAATCACTCCTCACCTTTCTTTTATTTTACTTTACATTGCATCCTATGACTCTGTTAATATGACAAATACAGTTTAATGTAGTAAAGCAGCATCATTCATACCGTCTATATTTCAACTCAGTAGTTTATTATTTCATTCTCATTTAATTCCCCCACATCAATTTTTTGCATTTACTGCAAACAGTCAATATTTGATGTGTGTATCCGTGTGTGTTTGTTCCTCTCCCTCAGGCGTATTCCGTGTATGATGAGGAGATCGGCTACTGCCAGGGACAATCTTTCTTGGCTGCTGTGCTGCTGCTGCACGTGAGTTTTTCCGTATCGGCGTGGACCAGAAAACACTCGGCACCGAGGATCTCCTTTGTTTTCATTCAACATCTTTTTTTGACGTTTTGCAATCCTGCACGAATGCTCCGGCTTATTTTTAGATGTCAGATTTCAGATAGAAAGGTGGAGTCTGTGGGATACTGACATTTTAAAGGTATAAATAATGCATAATATGTCTGTTATGTAGTGGCTTCCTTTTAAGCAAGGACATGCCAACACTGCCACCTAGTGGAGAAACAATGTGGAAGCTGACAGAACAGTAATATTATTTTAGTAGTTTCTGTTAAAATATTTGACTCGGCTTGTAATCTGATTTAAATTAGCACAACACACTGATCACAAATTCTTCTCCAGATGCCCGAGGAGCAAGCGTTCAGCGTGCTGGTCAAGATCATGTTCGACTACGGGCTCAGGGACCTTTTCAAACAGAACTTTGAAGATCTGCACTGCAAGTTCTTCCAACTTGAGAGACTCATGCAGGTGTGTGTGAGAGTGCTTAATATTTGGTGATGAGAACATTTTTCAATTTGTCCTCATTACTTTTGCTTTGCCCCGTTTTTTGTCTTTCAACAGGAATATATTCCAGATCTGTACAACCACTTCCTGAACGTGGGTCTGGAGGCTCATATGTACGCCTCTCAGTGGTTCCTCACCCTCTTCACAGCCAAGTTCCCTCTTTATATGGTCTTCCACATCATTGATCTGTTGCTATGCGAGGTTGGTAGTAAATTATTTTAAAAAAGACACACACATTTACCTTCTGCAATTTAAACCAGCGTGTTAAGGATGATTTTTTAGGTGATAAGTGAAATATACTTATAAGTATTGTGTGTCCCTTAATGGCAAACAATGTAATTTGTCGCCCCCTTGTGGCAGTGAGAGTAATTATAAAAACATTGCCACTTTCTTAACACACAACCAACACAAAATGACGAGTTTCACCATCAGAATCTGATCGTCTGCCAACAATCCCAGAGAAGTTATGCAGAAACCTCCGCTGCAGGATTTTTTTTTTTTTTTTTTACCACAAACAGCAGCTCTAAACTCTGCGTACTGTGAAACACAGAGAGATGAACCTGGTGGTGATCGGCTTAATCAGCATTAAGCAGAGTCATTTGGCAACGGACTTAATCGACCGGATGGTCATTTATATGTAAATGTTACGCAGGGTAGCTTTAGAATTTAAATTAAGGCAGCTGCACAAATCTGTAGACGCTGTTTTGCACACCTTAGAATAATCAGCTGTTTACTCTTAAATACATATTTAATGAATTTCTTTGCACTGTTCTTGATTCCAAATATCAACTAACCTGTTCTGTTTCTCAATACATCCTAAATCTTTTTTTTTTTCCTTTATTCTCAGGGCATCAGTGTGATCTTCAATGTGGCGCTGGCACTTCTGAAGGTGATGTAGCCCACACACACACACACACACACACACACACACACACACACACACACACACACACACACACACACCAACAGCTGTGTAGAAACAGAAATAAACAGCAAGTGCCAAATGGATTCAGTCACATGCATATAATCACCAACACAAACCTGTTGTTAATGACATTTAAAATACTCTGTTGAATTTATATTTACTACAATTGGTGTAATTTTGTTCCTATTTTTTTGTGTCTTAACCTCAGACATCAAAAGACGATCTGATCCAAACAGACTTCGAGGGTGCGCTCAAATTCTTCCGCGTCCCGGTTCCCAAAAGGTACCGTTCTGAGGAAAACGCGAAGAAGCTGATGGAGCTGGCCTGTAGCATGAAGGTGAGTTTTACATCTCCATCACCTCACACACTTTACTGTATGAAAAGTTGTATTTTTATATAAAACCTGTATTATATTGTATTGTAGCTCCCTGTAGTGACACGTATTCACCAGCAGGGGTCACTGTCTAACTTTAGGCCACAGTTTAGCAGATGAATAACACACACACACACACACCTGCGTCCTGACCTGTTTTGAACAGCCTGGCCCAGTTTAGAGGGCCTGACTTTGAAGGTAACTTTGGGCAGAGATATTTATTAGCACAAACTCTGTAAAGGAGCCAACTGACCTTTTACTTATTTTTCATGGAGAGAGATGTATATATATACATATATTTGTGTGTGTGTGTGTGTGTGTGTGTGTGTGTGTGTGTGTGTGTGTGTGTGTGTGTGTGTGTGTGTGTGTGTGGCTGGTGTGGCTGGTGTGGCCTCTCAGATGGAGGAAAAACAACCAATTAAATCAAAAATGGTCTTTTGTCTCATTTGACTTGTCTGTCTGACCCCTGTAATAATTAATCTTGTGCAATTACTGTATTTTAAAGTTTTTGTTCCTTTGTGACTTATTTGAAGAAAAAAAAAAAGTAGTAAAGAAGTAGTAAAAGGGATTCATACCTGACCCGTCATTGTTATTTGGTAAATTGACCTGCATTGACAACTGTAATGTTGGAGCAGGAAAATTAAATCGGAGTCAAGGTAGGCTAATCTGCGGCTTGGATGTGACTGTGGGGGGGATTATCTGACCAGATTACTGCTGCCCTCAGTGACTGTTGACACTCATGTCTGATTGGACCACAAATCTTTCTGCGTTGCCGCGTCCCCAAACTTTATTTCCCTTTATTTAGCTCTGAATTGTCATTGTTAGGTACTCTATATATAGAGGAGGTCAACTAAAAACTTTCTTTACTGTTAAATCAAACCCTTAATCTATGAATTGAGGTCAAAGGTCATTATAATTTGAATAGATTGTAAGTGAATATGTGCTATAATACACTTGTATAATATAGTCAGCTCACAAAATGTAACTAAGGTCATTATGTGTGTTGTTAGAACTACTTTTTCCTCCTTTTGACTTCTAAACATGACACATGCAAACACATCTGTGTGTGTGTGTTTTTTTTTGTCTAAGTCATTGTGTTCCACTGTCCAGCTCCACCGATATATTTGAGTGTGTATGCAGTAATTATTAATTATTCTGTATGTATGGTGATTTGTCTTGTTTGATGTTTATGGGTGTATACAGTATGTAATTGTAGGCTAGGGCCAATATCCAAAATTTAATATTGTGATATTGTCCAGCAGAAATATTGCAATCTATAATCTCATTGCAGGAGGAGGGAGGTTAAAAAAAAAGAAAATTACAATCCTATTGTATTCAGTTATTTTCTCTGTAGCCTTGATTTAAAGGAACAGCACAAGACTGTGCAAAACTTTGCAAAACTCCAAAAAATAAAATGATAATAACACAATATTATGATGGTGTGAAAAATAAAATCTTAAAATATACTTCATAAGAAAATTGGCCTACAAGCCTTCACATATAATGCTATCTTTTATAACTAGTTTTCCTGCTGCTATGAAATACTTTTTTCTACCAAAAAAAAAGCCTGTAATAGGTTGTTGGTTTCAGAACTGCACAGAATGATCAGAAACACCTGAGAGAAAAGGGCTCAGGTGGTTTTACACAAACAATAGCTCTGCTGCACTGCAGCTAATTAATAATTGATCCAGGACTAGTATGAGGATAAATATTTTACGTCGATAAATAATGGCTGTAAGTTGTGAGCCGCCGGTTGCTCTGTGCCGGCTAATTGGTTTTGTTAACGCTGCGTTGTGGGGACGCGGCTGCTGGGACAAAAGGATGAGGATGAGGATGAGGATGCACCCGGAGACGGATGAGGCAACTCTTGCCCCCGGATGATCTCCTCTACTTTTTTTTTTTTTTTTTTCCAACCGAGTAGAACGTGCAACCAGATACGCTCAAACAACACACACACACACACACACACACACACATTCAACATGCTGTCCCAGTTCTGCCAACATCATCAGGTGATGAGCGCTGGCAACATGTGGATGATCGGATATACCGACGCACAATACTACCCAGAACCTGAGATTGTGACCCGCCCCTGCAGCCATGCGCACAAAGACAGACCTTCACCACCACGTAAAACTACACACACACACACACACACACACACATGTGAGGGGACACGGGGTTTGGTTCTCTCTTTCTCTTTTGAAAACCAGGCACACAGTTTTCATTGTATAACAAAAAAAAAGGCTGATGTGAGGCAGCGGCTGGCCGGTGAAAGGCCTCTTGGTGAGTGTGGTGTGTACACAAGTGTTCAGTGTGACTAAGTGTGTGTGTGTGTGTGTGTGTGCTTTTTTTAAATGGGACCTTGTTTCAGTGTTCTGCGCGATGGTGAACTCTCCAGCCGAGTGGACCGGCTTTTCAGACAGAAATTGACTGAAACAAATCGGGCAGTAATCTCATCATATGTTCCCTTATGTCAAAAAAACCCCACCACAGTCCAGCAGAGATTATAAATCTTTTCTGTCCGTTTACGAAAGATTGGAAGGAATCTTCCCCCTCTGGCACTCACCTGGAGTTGAACGAGCCAATGTTAACTTCTCGTTTGCGCGGCACGGCCGATGGCGATCTAGGATTTATTTTAACGCTGTCGCTGCTCCACAGATCAGCCAGAAGAAGCTGAAGAAATTTGAGAAGGAATACCACACCATGAGGGAGCAGCAGGAGCAGCAGGAGGCCCCTATCGAGAGATACGAGGTAGACGTGGACGCGTTTCAACACTGAGTCAGACGATTTTAAAGCGCTGCACCAGTTCTGTCAGGAGCACAGCGAGTTCAAAGAGAGGATAAAGATTCATTATTTAAATGTCTCACATGTTGAGATCTAAAGGAGGTTTGATTCTCAGCTGCAGTATACAACACCTTGATCATCTAATTAATCGTCGTTAGTTTTAAACCTGCTTCTGCACGGTTTTTAAACAAATATAAATGTCAGTGTTAAAACAATCAGCTTATTCTGAAAGATTTTCCACTGAGCAGAATAAATATTTAACTTTGCTGCAGACCTGGAGAGTGGAACCCCCCCCCCCAAAAAAAAAATCAGGTTGTTTCAGTACGAGATCATTAATAATATTAACTGACCTGAAAACATTTTTTTTTATTTAAAAGGAGGCATGTTTGGATGTTTTTTATT
This sequence comes from Eupleurogrammus muticus, assembly GCA_036785175.1. NCBI lineage: Eukaryota > Metazoa > Chordata > Actinopteri > Scombriformes > Trichiuridae > Eupleurogrammus > Eupleurogrammus muticus. Next base: position 20,609,892 of record JAYKQN010000013.1, on the reverse strand, counting down.
ACTATGTGGTAAATGAGCAGCAAAAAAAATGTATGATAAAAGTTGATCTAAAACAAGAGTATTTTCATTAAAAAAAAAAAGTCCTCTTAAAGGTACAGTGTGTAGTTTCTGGCGCCGTCTAGTGGTGAGTTTGCAGATTGCAACCAACTGACGTTCCATCCAAATGCATTGGAATTTCAGAGAGGGATTTCTGCAAAATGTGCAAAATGAAAATGTGATTTGGTGCCTGTTTTCATTCGTCGTTGATTGGGAGAGGAAGATTACATCATAGGAAAGCACGAGTGTCTCCATGGCAACAGTCGGCACTCAGCTGACACCCAACAGCTGATCATGGATAATTCACCGTGTGTTTTCATCTTTTATGAGCAGTAGAAATCTTTCATCCCCCTACACATACCTACCTTCCACTCTCCTCCGCCGCCATTTCTTAAAAAAAAAAAAACGCAGCGTGGCGTAACGTCATGTGACGCATTGCGGAGGTCACATGATGTTACCGACCATGATGTCACATCCAGGACAGCCATGATTTATTCCAAAAACATGTTTCTATATATCTATCGATTATATTGCATTTTTTGCCAAAACTGTTCCACTAGAAGAACTTCTATAATTCTTTAACATCACAAAGGCAGTTCATGGTCAGTCAGTATTTAAGGCAACTGAGTGTTAATGATGTGCACATGTTAAACATTAAAGGTCATTCTCATGCTGTGATTATTCCTTCACCTGATCACAGTTCACTCTTAACCTTATTCAGCACATTGCACTACTCTCTGAACCACAGGGACAGGAAGAGAGGTTTACACATTAATTTGTAACCTAACTTTTCTCTGCAGTCCCTTTCCTTCCCCTTTCACGTCCCGTCACGTTTCCTCGCCTCTATTGTTTGACAATCTCTCTTCTCTCTTCCTCCGTCCGCCGCCCAGAGGGAGAACCGCCGTCTGCAGGAGGCCAACATGCGTCTGGAGCAGGAGAACGACGACCTGGCCCACGAACTGGTCAGCAGCAAGATCGCCCTGCGCAAAGACCTGGACAACGTAAGACAGATATTTAATATGGATGTGTGTTCTTCTGTATAAATATCCTAACAAAAAAAAGAAAGTATGCCCTGTCATGTGGCAACAGTTACGCAATAAGTGAGGCAACTAGAGTGAAAGCGAGGGTGTGTGTTTTTGCAATAACTACATACATGTACACACATCCTTTATATACACTGCTGCAAAGTGTGTGCGTATGTGTGTGTGTGTGTCATTGTTTGACTCACCTTGAAAACAGATGGGAGAGAGAGAGAAAAGGAAAAAGAAAGTAGGGCAAGTCTTAACTTCTGAATGACCTTATCAGCATTAGATTATTTTGACTGTGTGTGTGTCTGTGTGTGTGTGTGTGTGTGTGTGTGTGTGTGTGTGTGTTTCAGGCTGAGGAGAAGGCAGACGCCCTGAATAAAGAATTGCTGCTGACCAAACAGAAACTGGTGGATTCGGAGGACGAGAAGAGGCGACTGGAGGAGGAGTCTGCACAGGTTAGGGCCTACATCAATACCATTTTATTTTTTCCTCATGCAACAGACACAGTTGCGTAACTTTTTTTTTAAGATGCAACCTCTTTTTTTTGCGAAAGTGTCAAAGTTGTAAGTAGCACAGTTCCCACATAGTTTTAAACTCAGATGTTCTTGGCATCATTGGAAAGGTAAAACTCTCAGGTGTATTTCTAAAGTGTCAGTGATGCACTGGTGCAGACATTTACAGGTTACATTTGTGGCTATAAAGTGACTAAGATCTACAATTTCACAAGCCTGTTAGCCAATTATAAATAGAATGAGGCTAAAGATATTTACCTACAGGTAATGCTTGGGTCTTTTTTTTTTTTTTTGGGAGAAATCTCAAATGGACCAAAGCTATTTAACCAGAATAAAACGCCTTTTACCTAAAATCCAAAAAGTCTTTTCTCTATTCAAAGCTTTAACACCTGTGGGGCTTCTTTGCATGGGTTTGGATTAGATGTCCATCCTTCTGAAATAGATTGACAGAAGCGTTTGCATTAGATTCACTCACTGTAGTCGCTTTACTCTACACACACACTCTGCACCTTAAGTATGCATTAGCTATGTATGTGTACATGTGTGTATGTGCGTATATATATATGTAAATATGTATGTACGTACATGTATGTATGTTTATATGCTTTGCTTATGCATACTTTTTTCTTGCTATTTATTAGTATTTTTTCTCCATTCTTATGTCCATAATGCATACTGTGTATGCGGATCAACAAATTCTAATTTATTTTCTTTTCTTTACTCTGTACGCTGCAGTAACAAGCAAATTTCCCCATTGTGGGATCAATAAAGTCTAATCTTATCTTATCTTATCTTAGATTATATCATATTTTAATTAAGCTCCAGAGATGTAGGATGTTGGATATCAAAAAATGTAACTTACTGAGTAAAACAGCGATGATATAGTGAGTTTAGCTCAGTCGAACCTTTCAGACGTCACATCCCGTTCAGACGTACGGCGAATGTCAGGAGCAGGCGTCTCAGAACATCTGTTTCAGTGTCTGCGCCTTCAATACGCTGTTTTCTATTTTCCTTTGCCTGCCTGTTTTAATGAAATTCCTCTTCCACATTAAAAAGTGGCAAGAAAAAAACAACCCTGTGTGTGTGTGTGTGTGTGTGCGCGCGCGGAGTGATTTATGTGATGCATACAGGTCGGGACGGAGGCTGCGGCTTTGCCCTAAAACCTCAAGTCTGCCAATCCCTCTCTTCTGTCTCCTTTTCGTTTCATGACGCTCACATGACACTCCGACGTCGTCTGTCCTTAAAAAGGTCTCAGCTTAAAAAGTTCACTATTTTCATGTGTGTGTGTGTGTGTGTGTTCGCAGCTGAAGGAGATGTGCAGGCGAGAACTCGATAAATCCGAATCAGAGATTAAGAAGAACGGATCCATCATCGGAGAATACAAGCAGGTACGGACTCGTGCTTTTCTTTAAATTATTTCCTGACACGTTTCGCGTCGTCACTTTAGAGAAGTGAAATTTACTGAATATGAGAAGAGCTGGTAAAAATAAAAAAAATAAAAAATTGGTTGTTGTCCAGCAGTGAAAATTGCTAAGTGGACACAAATATCTCCAGAATTAATTGAAATCTGTTTTCTGCTCTGTGGGTTTTTATGTAATTGTAAGAGCTTCATAATCTAAAGTAGATAAACAGCAAAGACTTATCAGTGCACAGAAATTTTACGTTTCTTACTAAATGTGCATAATTAGAAAACTACATCAAGAACAAAAATGTGTTTCACCACGATGCATCATATTCACTGGTGAGTTTCAGCTCGCTGTTTCCTGTGTCGTCTTAACTTAACTTATCAGAAGTGGCAGCTCCGTGTTATTCTTTACCGACGCGAGCACGTTATCAATCATCTGTGAAAACCTGGCAGGAAACCGAATAAACATATTACTCAAAACATCAAACTATTCCTCACTAAAAAGCCATTTGCCTGCGACTTCCAGACTTGTCAACGGGAATATTAAATTCGATAAATCAGCGTGTTTAGCGAGGCTGGATGAAACATTCTGGGAATTCCAGCCCATGGCGGCGCTTGTCAGTCTCACGGCCCGAGGCTCCTTACGTACAGAGATCATTTATTATCTCACACAGCAGACATGAATCCACCATGTTTCCACTGATCATCGCGTGTTCTCGTCCTTTTATATGTTCTAACTAGGCCCACTTATTGGAATAATATCATTGAAGTGACATCTTTAACCGTGTGATAGTTCTCATTTGTCCTATTACTGTCAGACTTCAGCTTTTTTTGTGAATTTCCTTTAACCCTGCGAGCAGCAATTTCCTTTCCTTATTTGGATTTCTTTTCCGATCTAAGCTCCGATCGAACCGTCGCTGTGGCAGGACGGGGGGGGTGGGGGGGCATGAATGTTTAAAAGTAGTATGCTTTCTGAGGGCAGGATGGATTTCCTTTTTGTCCTGTTTTCGTTCATTTGTCTAGTTCGCGGAGCAGAAATATCCGCCGACTGTCCCTAAGCCTGAGCCTGCGAGCATATTCTGACTTCCTGTCTGTCTAAATTCCTCTTATGGTGATTTTCATCTTTTCAGATCCTATCCTGTCACTTAATGCTCAAATATAAACCTTCCCCGGTTCAAGCGCTGTTACCGTCAGCGGGCGCAGACGGAAATAGCGAGGAGACTAATTTGGGAACAAAAACTTCCGCCTGAGTCTAAAAATATTTGTGTCAAATTGGAATCGACGGCAGAAAAGCTGCGGAATGGCAAACGTGAAGCAGATGGATGTGAGTCTTTGTGTTCAGAGCGTTGCAGAGCAGAGACGAGCGTGGGGGGAAAAAAACATGTGGCTTTTTGTCAAAAATAGTTCCTTTTTGTGACGGGAGAGAAGGTGGAGGAAAATGAAGTGACGTCTGTGGCTCAGGGAGCAGAGGGAGCGTCAGAAAAAGCCCCTGAAAACGTTGTTTTCCAACCCAGATAATTCAAATTACTCCCTAAATATCATTTTTTTTCCCTAATTCATTGTCTGAAGCCATAAAACTGAGCTAATAGCTCCTCTAGCTCACAGCGACGGAACAAGGAAAGTGGGTTGAGTAGATTTGAGTGTTGTTTCTCTCCACTGCCCGTTAGCATCACATTGATGTCGCTTCTTACGCTCTCAAAATAGAGTTTCTGAACAATTACAGAGACAAATATAGAACGTCGAGCGTCTCTTGAAGCAACTAAGTCGAGAATTGTCTGATTTTTTTATTCTAAACTTTATAATAAACAAGGTTATGAATTTGACAAAGACGTCTTTATAAGCTCCTTTCCTGTGTTTGAATTGGAAGTCTGATTATCTTAATATTGAGTTTTTGGAAAGAACGGGTTGTTTTTAGGAGTTTCTGCATGGATTCCTCCGTGGATTGAGCATTTTGGAACATGGAACAGTATTTATAGAACACCTAGACCACATATGTCAAAGTCAAGGCCCGTGGGCCACATCCGGCCCCTGAGAGGGTTTTTTCTGGCCCCCAGGATTATATACATTTATTATTAGAACTGGCCCGCAGGCAACTGCACGCCAGCAGCATCCAGGTACTTTACGCGCACTAACGCACTACATTTCCCACAATTCAACGGTGGCGCTCCGAGCAGGAGGCCACTTCCTTTCATTATTCATCAGCGGGCATTAGCGTCACTTCAAAACTTTCAGATAGCCTACCCTTAAAAAATGGCAAAACGGAAGGTGGACACTGAGAACCGGACTTTTAAAACAGGGTGGGAATCGGAGTACATGTTCACGGAGGTAGCTGGAGAACCTCTGTGACTTTGTGTGGTGATAAAAGAGAATCTGAGACAAGACAGAAGAGATCACTGAATTAGCCAAAAGAAGAGACACCACCAAGTATCAGCCACAGCTTCAAAAAAACATTACTGTGCAACGTATTCAGAGTTTTTACTCAGTTAAAGTTTAGAAGTGAACTACTTGTTTTCACACCACATGTGACTTTTCCTTTTCCTCATGTTTATAGCTTTTTGCACTTTATTATTGTATTTCAATCCGAATTGTTTTGAAAATATTTCAATTGAGTGAATTATAGAAAATTGCTGATATTATGTATTTATTTGAAGTAAATTTAGGCCATTTTTGCTATTTCCCTGAGAAGTAATACTGATGCTGCCTTGAATAATACGCTTCATTCATTTAATGTTCATGTTTTGGGGATTTTTACACAAAGCGTTTGTCTCTGTTGAAAATTAAATATTTATTTGATCATATAGTAATTATTAATATGTTATAGGTATTATTTTTAGGGTTTCAGTCTGTTTAATGGGGATCAATAGACTATATGCGTCATTTTATTATTTTTTTTTCAATTAACGTTCGATCAGTCCGGCCCTTGGCTTGTTCCTAAATTTTTCATTTGGCCCCCATGTCCATTCGACTTGGACACCCCTGACCTAGACCTTCATTTTAATAAAAAAACAATTAGCCTCTCATTTTCTACGGTACGGGACGTTTAAAACTTGTATGTGCTTACACTATGTCCATCACAGGCTTGTGTTGCCACAGGCGGTAAAGTTACTGCAGGATCTGCACTCAATGAATTATTGAGAGAGTTTTTCTGTGGGGAAAAAAAAAATGGAATACCTAACAACACAATTCGGCCCATGGGTCCTAAGCCTGAACTATCAGAAACAAGCACAAAATCTATTATTAGTGTGGCAATCCCTGACTGCGGCTTACAGACGGTTCGGTGTGACGTGTTCCTCGCTGTGGACGGACATGAACGCCGGGCGTGTAAATCTCTGCAGAACACACACACTCACTCTCAGCCCTGCTACTTATAGAACACGCTCAATAAAAGCTTTACAATGTAAGAAAAAACGTGCAACGCAATAATGCATAAGCAAAAGGTGGAGATTTGTGCACAGGAGGAGAAAGAAATCTGAAAAGCAGGAGGATGAGGAGAGCGTGGTCCACGGGGGAATGTAAGACACATGCATGGAGCAGGAGCAGATAGAGAGAAATGGATGCGAACAGGTTGACCTGATCCATCCTTCAGGATGACGCATGCCGCATTGATCTCCGTTTTCCAGGAAAGCTCCAAACACAAGCGTGTGTGTGTGTGTGTGTAGGAGTGTAGGTGTGTGTGTTATTTCCATAGGTGCAGTGGAAAGAGATTATAGGCACATATGAGTATGGAGACGTGAGCCCCCGGACAAACCACACACACACACACACACACACACACACACACGGCTCCCAACGCTAATGGACTTACAGTAAGAGGATGAAGGAGTCAGACGGAAACCGGTTTACCAAGAATCACAAATACAGGCGGCCAAGGGTCAGCAGAGGTGGCCTGAAGGTCTCCCCCTGCAAAACAAGTCACTACATCACTACTTAACTGCATCCACGTGGATTTACATTCATTCTGACATTTGGCTGCCTGTTTAAAAGCCGCCTCTGCCTCAGAATATAGTATTCCCTTGATGGGAAATACGGAATTATATTTTTTCATTCCCTGGAAAAAACCTTTGCCTCCCATTTCTAATAAGCATTAGATCCCGACCGATCCTGTCGGGACGTGTGGAGATTTAAATGGTGGAAGGCTGTGATGCAGCTGTTACCGGCGTAACCATGGCAACGTCAGAGATGCTCGCTCACACTTGCCGGCGACACGGGAGCGCCTGGAGAGATTAGTTCGCGTCCCCGCTCCCATGTGTTCCGGAGGCACCGGGACGACCGTTAATTAATTAAACCTCCAGACGCGCGGACAGGATTGGTCGGGATCTAATGGTAATTAATGTTCTGCTCACAAATCCCAAAAAGGTCAGCCGTTACCCGGGTTCGTACAGAGAACGGTCGGGAGCAAAGCTGCCTCCTCCTGATAAATCCCAAGCTCCGTCAGACCTGTCCAAAATAAAAAAATAAAAAATAAAAAAACGGGACTTTGACAGTGAGACGAACAGCATGCGTCTACCAGGAAACACTAGTGCAAAAGAATGCATTGCAAAATATGCTAACTTAAAAAAATATATATTTTTCTCCTTCCCCTTTCCCCCTCCTAAATATATAGATTGTAATTAGAATGCATGCATATATATATATATATACATATATATATACTTTGCAGATTGTGACTTTACCTCCACAAAACATTATCTATTAAATTCCTCCACATAACATAAAATGGAGGAAAACCACGATGGTCCAAATACTAATGCATCAGCAATAATAAGTTTTACCTCCAGTACTATATGTATAGTATGTAATGTTTCCTCCTGTATTGTAGTTATAATAGCTGATGGCTATTATAACTGTGATCATAAGGTCACGTGTTATGCATTCACCATTCAAGACGTGCACGGTTCATACAACCTTGGTTTTTCTTTCATAAAATACTGCGTATGTGTAGTTGCTTTTTCCATTTAGTTTTGCAGCTATATAGATTGAACGGCTGCACCGACAACTCAGATTGTCGCATCGATTGTTGTGTTGATGGAGTCTGAAAGCTCGTAACTGACCGCGTCTTCGTCTGCGTCTTGACTCCTACAGATCTGCTCCCAGCTGAGCGAACGGCTGGAGAAACAGCAGACGGCCAACCGGGGAGAACTGGAGAAAATACGGGTGAGTCGAGCTGCAGATTCAACAGCCTTTGGGTAGGGGGGGGGGCACAAGCGGAGCGTAATTACAGGAGTTAGCGGCGAAATGTAAGCACATGTGTGTCGTCTCATTTACACGGGTGCTAATTGAAGAATTAATGATGTAACTACAGTTACAAAGGATTCTGGGTAATCGCCTGATGTCACAACTGGATAATATGACTTTCACTGCATGCATAACACATCTTATACTTTGCATGTGTAGATTAAGCATGGGACATGCCGCATTTTAAACAGGATTTACTGCAATTTATACAGAGCTTTTCTAGTCTTTTCGACCACCCATTCAAGAAAGTAAAGTATTCTATGCGATTCTGAGGATGTATTTGTCTATTTACACGTTTTTTTGTAGCACCCTGGTTGAGAAAAGCTGCTTCAGATGATATACAGTTCAAAGTTGTAGTTTATGTAATGATATCTGGATTGGAAAACCCTGATGTGGACTTACAGAACAGCATTGGTGGGTCGGTTGGTTATTATTGCGCCGCTATCGCATTGTCTCCACTGGCGGCGTCGGGGGAAGATTAAGGAGTTTAGGGGAAAAAAGAGGAGTCGGGTTCCAGCGCTGCAACACTTGGCTCCTCAGATGTTTTGTTGAGGCTGGAAAAGAAAAGGCCGCGTTGGCAGAGGAGCCGGTTCAGGGCTGCCCGAGGACTCACAGGAAGATTTATCGCAGTGAGGACGCAGCCTGTAACCGATGGTAGAGGTGAATGTCAGGGCAGAGAATTACTGTCCTTTATTTCATCCTTTACTGCAATCCCAGCTGAGGCCGGTGAAATTTTACATAATTGTGAGTCGCCAGAGTCTTAATTAGAAACGTCTAGCGTTTAATAAACCCACGCTACTTAATCAATAAAACTAGATGAGATGACGACAGAAACGATCTCGGCGTGGACGCCGCCGCCGTTTCATCAACGCTCCGCGTCTGTATTGATGAGCCCATAAATGCCATTTAGCTTCCAACGCAGATGGCACTTTAATACAAATGAAATACAACAAGCACATTAAATATTTATTTTCAGTGAATATCTTAACCAACACAACAACAACAGCTTTACTATGAAGACGCTCCAACTTCTCCACCTCCGTTATACAGTAACTTAACATGTCCTACATTAGTATTTAAATAGTTTGGGGTCAAATATGTGCTTATTTTTAATAGAAAAGCACAGATAATGACGTTAAACTAATCAGAAATCCACTCTATACATTGTTAATGTGGTAAATGATTATTCTAGCTGCACATGTCTGGTTTTTAGTAATATCTACATACAATTCTCCAGTGTAATGATGTTTTTTTTTTATTGCATTAGAAGCTAATGGATGAATATTGTATTGATGTTGGCACAGATGCTTAGATGGAGAATTTATTGATGATCAAATAAAACTCTTTATTTCTAACCTGGTCAATGTCTTTACTATATGTTCTATATATATGTATGATATGATATATATGATTTTTCTGTTTTTGCTGCTTGCACAAAACGCTCTGTGCCCAATAATTGCTCATCACATTCAAGGGCACCCGAAAAAAAAAAAACATGGTGCAGCCCTGAAAATGAGAAAAAGCAAAAGAACTACACCGAGCGCGCTCTACGCTAATTATAAAACTAATTATCCTGCATACAAAGGCATGTGAATCCGGTTTAGACCAAGTTTACTCAGACTTTTACATACATGCACCAACAGTCTGCACCTACTGCAACTCCTGGACATTAATTCCTTTAAAGACACTGCACAGACGATAAGTAATAAAATGTGTATAGTGGAAAAAAGTGTGCAGTTGCATAGCTCGGTTTATTCCGTCTAAACTCAACTTAAATCTTTATGTCTTTGCACAGTGATGCTTTCTAATCCATCCTCTCTCTCTGTTTCTCTTCACACCTCCTTCCAGGCCAAAGTGGAAGGCTGTGAGAAGTGCAGCAGCCTCTTCAACAAGGAGGGCCGCGTGCGCGCCGCGGTCACGTCGGCGCCGCCCGGCGGCACCAAGGAGACGGACGAGGAGAAGGAGGGTCTGAAGAACCAGCTGAGGGAGATGGAGCTGGAGCTGGCCCAGACCAAGCTGCAGCTGGTGGAGGCCGAATGCAAAATCCAGGTACAGCACATGGGTCAAACTCAGGTTCTGGAGGCCCGAGTGGGTCCAGGTTTTAGCTCCAACCAGGCAGTAATCAGGTGTGTTACTGCCTGGGAGAGGGATCAGACCAGGAAACGTTAGACCAGGATACCACGATGCACAGATACAGAAACGTGGAAACAAGTTCATAAACAGCGTCAGATGATCTCATGTTCTACACTAGAACAAAATAACTTTACCTTTAATAGTTTCATAGTTATCATCATGACTCTCGTTAGGGGAAAACGGCAAACTGAGGTGAGTTCCCCATCAGATCATCTGTTAAAATGCAGATTATTTATCCCTATCTTATATATATCTATATATTGGACTGGCGATTTAAAGGGAACCTGCTCCACAGAGAGTCCAATTACCTACGAATTAATTTGAGTGTGAGCATCCAAAATCCGAAAAGTTAGGTGGAATAAGTAAAATTGAACAATAGCAAATAGCGTGCGTGTGTAGACTCTTAAATGTCAGATGATCTCATGTTCTACACTAGAACAAAATAACTTTAACCCTTAATAGTTTCATAGTTATCATCATGACTCTCGTTAGGAGACTGAGGTGAGTTCCTCATCAGAGCAGCCGTTTAGATGCAGGATATTTATTTCTATCTTATATATAGGACTGGCGATTTAAAGGGAACCCTGTGGTGAATTGAACCTCTTTATTATTATCTGATAATTTAAGGTACCTGCAGTAGTCAGATGTTAACCAGTACTTTCTCAGGTACTTTGTTGGTCTTGTCAGACCACCACGAGTCCAATTGCCTACGAATTAATTTGAGAGAGAGCATCCAAAATCCAAAAAGTTAGGGGGAATAGGTAAAATTGAACAATAGCAATTAAATGTCAGATGATCTCATGTTCTACACTAGAAAAAAATAACTTTAACAGGAATTTATTGCAGTGACATGTTATAAAAAAAACCAACACTCAGTGTATTTTAGCAAGAAAAGCTGCCAAAGTCGAGATCATCCGTTTAAGATGCAGGATCTGTGTCGTCGGTGATACTGATGGTGCTTTCCTCCCCCCTCAGGACCTGGAGCACCATCTGGGTCTGGCCCTCAACGAGGTGCAGGCCGCCAAGAAGACCTGGTTCAACCGGACGCTCAGCTCCATCAAGACCGTGACGGGGGCCCAGGGCAAGGAGACCACCTAACCTGGAAAAACAAAGCAAGAAAACCCTGACATCCCATCACCTAGTTTTACCCAGACCCTGGTCTGGAGCTCAGTGCTACTCACCATGCTGAAGCCTCTGGACCCCTAACATAACCCCCCAGGGCCATGACGTTAAACTTGAACACTGACTTGTTGAGTCCAGGAAGGCCATAACACCAGGACTGTGTTACTACCCCTTATCAAAAACGCCCCTGTGTCTCCTTCCTGAACTAACTCCTCCCCCTGAATGACTACAGCCAATCGCACTGATGAGAACAGGGGGGTCGGAAACATGTAAGATGAAGTACAACCGTACTATTATACCCCCCCACACCCCCCCAAGAGAAACTTTGTGCTTCCACCGGTCACACAGAAAGAAAAAACAACAAAAAAAAGAGAAACGCTTCGTTGATTTGTGTCTTTGTACTGCTGATGTTGTAAAGACCCGCAGAAGAAGGTTGGACACCAGAACTGTAGCTGCTGTCCTGACGGGATAGAAGAAGAGAAACACTCCGTCCTCCCTCGTTCTGCGCCCCCCCCCCCCCTCCCCCCCCCTCCTCCTCCAAACTACTGGCACACACGAGAGAAACCAGTCCCTGTACATTTAGTTTTTTTTTTCGTTTCGTTTTGTTTTAGGTACGAGAGCTAATAGACGCTTTTCAAAACTGAGCTTTTTCTAATTTACGTTGAACAATATCGTTCTTTTTTTTTTTCTATGTATGTACATGAATGTGCTTCTGTAAAGAGGATATGTGTGTGTGTGTGTGTGTGTGTGTGTGTGTGTGTGTGTGTGTGTGTGTGTGTGTGTGTGTGTGTGTGTGTGTGTGTGTGTGTGTGTGTGTGTGTGTGTGTGTGTGTGTGTGTGTGTGTGTGTGTGTGTAAGTGCGCATGTTTTTTTTGTTTTGTTTTTCTGTATGTGGTCGTGTGAGTGTGATTTAAAGAACAAACACGGTTGAATGCATAAATAATTGACTGAATTAACGTTAATGTGTGTGTGTGTGTGTGTGTGCAGGAGAGAGCGTGTGTGTGTGTTGAAAGTCCAAGGGAAAGAAAAAAGCACTAAGGCCATGAATGTGTGCATGCATGTGTAAGAGGAAAAAAAAAACGTTTTCCTACGTGTCCGGTTTTCCGTCAAATGTTCAAATGTGTATACGAGCGATGCTAAGGAGGACAAAGCCTTGATATGAAGGTCGATACAGACGATTTTAGTGGACGTGAATATGTAATTAACAGGAGAAGCAAACATAGGAGCAGCGTGCTCGAGCTTTGTTTGGTTTGGATCGCACAGCACAAAGAAACCTTAAGACGCTCCAAACCCTGCAAACCTCTGCGTGCATCACACAGTCGACACGTGTATCTACGGTGCCCCCCCCCCCTCCACACACACACACACACACAATGAAATGATGCAATGTTTGACTCAGTGTGAAGTCCAAATGGGAAAACACACACGCGCCGTGTTGTAATTACTGCTGCATTTGCACACGCCTTTAAAAACCCCCTCCTGCCCCCTGGCAGCAGCTGCCCTTTGACCTCTGACCCTGACTGACAGGTTATGTTAGGATCTCACACACACACACACACGCACAGAGGCCACTTTGTTAGGAACTCCTACAGCGCATCTTTCAATGACAGTACTATGCATAAAAAGCCTGAGAACGGTCGTTACATCTGTACAAAAACTAAAATGCAGAGATTCTTCCCCTCAACGCGCTGCTTGTTGGATCTTGAACGTGAGGCAACCGCTATGACGCAACGGGTCCACGTTGCTGTTGTCACACGCCGACGGTATGATGGTATGATAGAGATCTGGCATGAAAGGCTTCGGATTAACGGCGAGGAACGAGTTTCCTTTTCGGCTTAATTTGATCCCTCAGCGACAAAAAAAAACTTCAAGTCAAGTAAAATCTGCGTAAAACATTTTCTACACCTCGATAAATTTCTGCCATGCAAGAATTCAACGTATTCACAAAGCAAATCCAGTTTAGGAGGAGGTTTAAATATTGAAGTGGCCGCTGACACACACACACACACACACACAGTTGTAAAATGTGGGGCCAGATGCGTAACTCTTACCCCTCTAGTGTGGATCGGTATCACAGGAGTCGCTCTGTAAGTTGTACGACCACACACCAAGGTCAGAGGTCAAGACGGCGGCCGCTCTAAATCAGTCCCAGGGGATTCTGGGAGGTGGTGTTAACAACCGCTCGCTTGTGTGTGTGTGTGTGTTTTCATATTTAACCAAGTAGAACAAGGGGGCCACGACACGGAATATTCCAGTTTCTACTCTAATGTGAGATTGAAAAATGATAAATATATATTTCTTTTTCCAGCCTTAAGTGGATCGTTACTGTAAAGGTGGAATCTGATTGGCTGGAATCTCCTTGTGATGTCATCGGACAGAAAAAAAGGGGCACTGGGTTGTATATAACAAACGTTAAAATAAAACCTGTTCATGATTTTCTACTGTGTAACTGGGACTAACGTTGCCTACTTGTACCTACCTACCTGCTGCCGTGCTCCACCATGTTTTATGTTCTCCATGGTTTATTTTTTTTTGGCTTCTCGTTCTCAGACTGATGTTTGGTTTAATTAAAATGCCAAAACGTAGCTTTATCATCCAACCACAAAGAAAAAAACAAAAAAACATTATCAACGTGTGGAAATTGTAATAGTGTAGGATGCATTGTGTATACTTCATGAATTTCAATATAAAGATATCGACACAAAAATAGGCCTGTCTCTTTCTTCTCCGGTGTTTGTACGTGTTTTTTTTTCAGTAAAACTAAATAATCACATCAGATTTTTTGTAAACGTTGCTAAATAAGAGCTGCAAAACTTATTTTAGGAAGTAGGATTTTATTAATTATCGTGTAACCGAAGGAAAAACCAGAAAAACCTGGGCTGAGAGAGAACAAAGGTGAAGAGGAAAAATGTCTTCATGCTTTATTTTTCAGACTCTGTGTTTGTTCAGGACTGCTGATTTAAAGGAATTGATCCTCGCTTATTATTTGATAATTTAAGATCCTCCAGCTGATCCAGAATGCAGCTGCACGTTTATTATGTGGAACAAGAAGAAGGGAGCGAATCTCACCTGCATATTAGCCTCTTTACACTGGCTTCCTGTGAAATCTCGAATAGAATTCATTTTCATAAAGCGCTCAACGGTCAGGCGCCATCCTACCTTAGGGATCTCTTAGTCCCATATCACCCATTGAGAACATTATGTTCCCAATATGCAGCTTATTGGAGGTTCCCAGAATCTCTAGAATTAAAACAGGAGGCAGAGCCTTCAACTATCAGGCTCCTCTCCTGTGGAATCGTCTTCCAATTTTCAGTTTCCTATATTTAAGAACAGGTTAAAACTTCCCTGTTGAAGAAGCGTATGGTTATAGCTGTGTTTCCTCATCCACAGAGCATGCTGCAGTGCAGCCACTGAGGGATCTACGGATGTTGGAGGGTCTGATGCTGTCCTGGTGAAACCTGAAAGCTGTGATGGATCCTGCTCCTCATCCTCCACTTACACCAACATTCATTACATTTCTGTCTGTTTGTAATGTCCAACTTTCCCTGTAATGTTTCCACCTGCACATCATCTACTGCAGCCTGTCCGTCCTGGAAGATGAATCCCTCCTCTGTTTCTCTTCCTCAGGGTTCTTCGGGGGTTAAAGGGTTTTTTAGGGAGTTTTACTTTGTACGATGTGAGGGTCTAAGGACAAACTGTAAAACCCATCTGTGATTTGTGATTCTGGGGCTATACAAATAAATTGAATTGAATTGAAAATGTTAACATGTTGCCTACAAATGAATTAGAGTCAGGGGATCTAAAAATATTCAGCCCAAAATAGGAAAAAATAAGTGATGGGTTGCATAAGTAAAATTGAGCAATAGCAAATAGCGGGTGCTGTTTCAGTGTCAGAGATAGAACAGCGTTCTAGTGAAATATTCCTAGAGGAAGTTTCAAGCTTAATTTATCATTTAAAAACAGGACACCCTGACTGGTATGTTGAGCACGCGAGGGAGACGGCTTCAGCTCCACGCGTCCGTCTGCAACCCTGGCTATGAAAAGACAAAAAGGGTTTGTTGAGGAATTAAAGCAAACGGCAACACTAAATAGAAAATAGACTTTATTGGTTTGGAGAATCATTAGTTTATTGTCATGGAAGACAGAAGATTGTTCCGTTTCAGCAAAACCTCCATCATTTTTTAGTAAAGTTGTTAATGTTGGGATGAATGAATGCATCTTGAAAGTGCAAAGAATAAAAATTAAATACATAATAATAACCAATAAGTACAACACAAAATGGTGCAAGAACAAAAAATATGTGGCAAACGAACCTTTCTGATATTTAGCTTTTCTACCATAATTCACAAGACAAAGAGGGTGATGTTCCAGTGTTTTATATGACACAGACAATTTGGTCTGAGCAAGTGTTTCCAATGCATTAGTAGATTTGAGCAGAAAGTGGTCAACTTCAAATTAAATCAAGAATAGACTTAAAGATCATTTATAAGGAGGGAATATAGAGACAGTAATAAACTGGCTGGTGCCGTGACCTTTAAACTGTGTCTGTCTCTTTAGTTTCTGCAGCCCTGCAGCAAAATAAGAAAAACAAAACTGCAGATCGACTCAGAAATCCAGTTATTTGGATATTGCTCTGAGCAGTGAAATATAAATTAATTTAAGAGCAAAACACTGCTCCCATGGGGGCGCAAACAGCAGGAGGAAACACGAATATAACGTAGAATATTTAATTTCACTGAGAAATCCTTTGTGCATTCTCAATATATAGCCTACCCCATCATTTTTTAAACATATTATAACGCCTTTTTGTCAAAAGTAGGAAAACACACATATGTTATGCTATCATTATTATATATTGATGGTTTTATATGACAATATTACCACAATCCTCAGTACAGCCACCATCCTGCTCATCATCATCATCATCATCATCACTAATGAGAATCCACAAAATATCTTCATTTAAAGAAATTACAAAAAATATATTAAATTCTAACAATTCTAAGGACAATTGGCACAACGGAAACTGAACTTTTCCCAAAGACTTGGATATGGAAGTCAGTGATAAATAACCACCATAAACACTTTAACTAATACAAAACAGCAATAGAATGGTCTGCCGCCAATGGGATTAATCGAGAGTCAATATTTAAATTAAGAGTTTATTCTGAATCGATGGATGCTGCTAAATGCCACTAAATCTACCATAATGTACCTTTACCTTTATACCTTTGGTATTTATGAAATTGGAAGACCAGCTCATGCTGAACACTGTTTCTGAGGATCTTCAGGCCTCTCTCTGTTCACCTATTTCATTCAAAACCTAAGAAGTTTTTAATAAAGATTATTAATTCTATCCGTGTTTTGCATCTTCATCTGCCTCCTGGGTTCAAAGCCGGTTCCTCTAAAAATCTACAAAGCGGCTCGTGTCATCCTGCTCTCCAGAATCGTCTCTTACACGTGGTGAAAAGCAGCTGAGAGGGAGACAGACTGGTACACGCTGCTGTTATAATGAGACTCCTCTAACCCTGGACATCTGAGACTTCATCCTGAAACATGGAAATAAGCCCGTTTTCTACTGACTCATTATGTCCCGTAGAAACGCTGTAATCTAAACGAGACGTTTCCCTGCAGCCGGATAAAAAGCTTTTTCACTTCATTTCTATTCCTCATCTCTTCCCTCTGAGAACAGATAAGCTGTTTTTCTGCCACGGCCTCGAGTGTGTAAAACGTACAACGTGCAGCGATTGTTGCCGGAGGTCTCGTACCCGTCACTCGGAGTGTTTATAACTTCCCGTAGGCCCATGAAGTTATCGCCTTTGGCGCTGACGGCCGTTCAGGACGCTGGCTCCGTGTTTGCGTCTCCAGATTGAGAAGCAGCAGGCACGGCGGGTTGGAAATCCGTTACCTGCAGCGGCGGGAGGCAACGAGCGCCAGCATTATGCAATCAGCTTGACACCCCCTCTCTACCCCACCCCCCCACGTCCTCTTTCTGTCCTGTGTTACACAGCTATAAATACAACCAGCAGCCAGCAACAGAGTAAAATGCAAAGGTGGAATGTTGATGGGACGGGCGTCTTGGGTTGCTGCCTCGGCTTAGACAGCAGTGATTTGTGAGACAGTGATGAAAGTGTGTGTGTGTGTGTGTGTGTGTGTGAGATGCTATTTTGACCCGAGAGAGCAATGATTGTCAACTGGGTGGGTCGTATATATACTTTTCATTAGAGACCCCGAAAAAACTGTGAAAAGCTCTAAGCATCTGCGCCTGCCCTGTGTAGCTCAGGCTGTTAGGACGCTCTACTGAAGGTTTAGCTGACATTCTTAGGCTCTGATTTAAAAAGGCCAACGTATAAAAATGATGAAGATGGAGATAAGAAATTCACCAGGAGAACCTGAGCATGATGGGAAGACAACATAGTATGACCTATTTTGGGCGACATAGTGTAGTATGATCTTTTTTGGGCGACAAAACCCATAACCCTACCGGACTGGGTAGCTCAGTGCGTTAAAAAGCGGACTGGAAGTTCTTAGTTGTGGGTTCAAATCTTGGTGAATTTTACAATATAAAGTCCCACGCCAAGAGTAAAGATGACCTGAATCTTGATGTCAAGGGGTCCTGTGGAAAAGGTGCTACGGCTTCTTGCACTAAAGCTCACTGATGCTGGTTCAAATCACTCTCTGGAGCGACATAGTATAATATGACCTTTTTTGAGCGACATACTATAGTATGACGTTTTTGAGTGATATACTCATATGACGATTTTCACGCTATATGCTATAGTATGAACTTTTTGTGGTCAAAATACTATAGTATGACCTCTTTGGAGCAACATAGTATAATATGAACCATTTTGAAAGACATAGTATAATATGACCTTTTTGAACGACATACTATAGTATGACGTTTTTGAGTGATATACTCATATGACGATTTTCACGTGATACGCTATAGTATGACATTTTTGTGTTCAAAATACTATAGTATGACCTTTTTGGAGCATCATAGTATAATATGAACCATTTTCAGCGACATGGTATAATATGACCTTTTTTGAACGACATACTATAATATGACGTTTTTGAGTGATATACTCATATGACGATTTTCACGTGATATGCTATAGTATGAACTTTTTGTGTTCAAAATACTATAGTATGACCTCTTTGGAGCATCATAGTATAATATGAACCATTTTCAGCGACATAGTATAATATGACCTTTTTTGAGCGACATACTATAGTATGACGTTTTTGAGTGAAATACTCATATGACGACTTTCACGCTATATGCTATAGTATGAACTTTTTGCGTTAAAAATACTATATCATGACCTCTTGGGAGCAACATAGTATAATATGAACCATTTTGAAATACATAGTATAATATGACCTTTTTGAACGACATTTTTGAGTGATATACTCATATGACGATTTTCACGTGATACGCTATAGTATGACATTTTTGTGTTCAAAATACTATAGTATGACCTCTTTGGAGCATCATAGTATAATATGAACCATTTTCAGCGACATAGTATAATATGACCTTTTTTGAGCGACATACTATAGTATGACGTTTTTGGGTGATATACTCATATGACGATTTTCACGCTATATGCTATAGTATGAACTTTTTGTGTTCAAAATACTATAGTATGACCTCTTTGAAGCATCATAGTATAATATGAACCATTTTCAGCGACATGGTATAATATGACCTTTTTTGAGCGACATACTATAGTATGACGTTTTTGAGTGATATACTCATATGACGATTTTCACGTGATACGCTATAGTATGACATTTTTGTGTTCAAAATACTATAGTATGACCTCTTTGGAGCATCATAGTATAATATGAACCATTTTCAGCGACATAGTATAATATGGACCATTTTGAAAGACATAGTATAATATGACCTTTTTTGAGCACATACTATATGACGTTTTTGAGTGAAATACTCATATGACGATTTTCACGCTATATGCTATAGTATGAACTTTTTGCGTTAAAAATACTATATCATGACCTCTTTGGACCATCATAGTATAATATGAACCATTTTGAAAGACATAGTATAATATGACCTTTTTGAACGACATACTATAGTATGGCGTTTTTGAGTGATATACTCATATGACGATTTTCACGTGATACGCTATAGTATGACATTTTTGTGTTCAAAATACTATAGTATGACCTCTTTGGAGCATCATAGTATAATATGAACCATTTTCAGCGACATGGTATAATATGACCTTTTTTGAGCGACATACTATAGTATGACGTTTTTGAGTGATATACTCATATGACGATTTTCACGTGATATGCTATAGTATGAACTTTTTGTGTTCAAAATATTATAGTATGACCTTTTTGGAGCATCATAGTATAATATGAACCATTTTCAGCGACATAGTATAATATGACCTTTTTTGAGCGACATACTATAGTATGACGTTTTTGGGTGATATACTCATATGACGACTTTCACGCTATATGCTATAGTATGAACTTTTTGTGTTCAAAATACTATAGTATGACCTCTTTGGAGCATCATAGTATAATATGAACCATTTTCAGCGACATAGTATAATATGACCTTTTTTGAGCGACATACTATAGTATGACGTTTTTGAGTGAAATACTCATATGACGATTTTCACGCTATATGCTATAGTATGAACTTTTTGTGTTCAAAATACTATATTATGACCTCTTGGGAGCAACATAGTATAATAAGAACCATTTTGAAAGACATAGTATAATATGACCTTTTTTGAGCACATACTATAGTATGACGTTTTTGGGTGATATACTCATATGACGATTTTCACGTGATATGCTATAATATGAACTTTTTGTGTTCAAAATACTATAGTATGACCTTTTTGGAGCATCATAGTATAATATGAACCATTTTCAGCGACATGGTATAATATGACCTTTTTTGAGCGACATACTATAGTATGACGTTTTTGAGTGATATACTCATATGACGATTTTCACGTGATATGCTATAGTATGAACTTTTTGTGTTCAAAATATTATAGTATGACCTTTTTGGAGCATCATAGTATAATATGAACCATTTTCAGCGACATAGTATAATATGACCTTTTTTGAGCGACATACTATAGTATGACGTTTTTGGGTGATATACTCATATGACGATTTTCACGCTATATGCTATAGTATGAACTTTTTGTGTTCAAAATACTATAGTATGACCTCTTTGGAGCATCATAGTATAATATGAACCATTTTCAGCGACATAGTATAATATGGACCATTTTGAAAGACATAGTATAATATGACCTTTTTTGAGCACATACTATAGTATGACGTTTTTGGGTGATATACTCATATGACGATTTTCACGTGATATGCTGTAGTATGAACTTTTTGTGTTCAAAATATTATAGTATGACCTTTTTGGAGCATCATAGTATAATATGAACCATTTTCAGCGACATAGTATAATATGACCTTTTTTGAGCGACATACTATAGTATGACGTTTTTGAGTGAAATACTCATATGACGATTTTCACGCTATATGCTATAGTATGAACTTTTTGCGTTAAAAATACTATATCATGACCTCTTGGGAGCAACATAGTATAATATGAACCATTTTCAGCGACATAGTATAATATGACCTTTTTTGAGCGACATACTATAGTATGACGTTTTTGAGTGAAATACTCATATGACGATTTTCACGCTATATGCTATAGTATGAACTTTTTGCGTTAAAAATACTATATCATGACCTCTTGGGAGCAACATAGTATAATATGAACCATTTTGAAAGACATAGTATAATATGACCTTTTTGAACGACATACTATAGTATGACGTTTTTGAGTGATATACTCATATGACGATTTTCACGTGATACGCTATAGTATGACATTTTTGTGTTCAAAATACTATAGTATGACCTCTTTGGAGCATCATAGTATAATATGAACCATTTTCAGCGACATAGTATAATATGACCTTTTTTGAGCGACATACTATAGTATGACGTTTTTGGGTGATATACTCATATGACGATTTTCATGCGATATGCTATAGTATGACATTTTTGTGTTCAAAATACTATAGTATGACCTCTTTGGAGCATCATAGTATAATATGAACCATTTTTAGCGACATAGTATAATATGACCTTTTTTGAGCGACATACTATAGTATGACGTTTTTGAGTGAAATACTCATATGACGATTTTCACGCTATATGCTATAGTATGAACTTTTTGCGTTAAAAATACTATATCATGACCTCTTGGGAGCAACATAGTATAATATGAACCATTTTGAAAGACATAGTATAATATGACCTTTTTGAACGACATACTATAGTATGACCTTTTTGAGTGATATACTCATATGACGATTTTCACGTGATACGCTATAGTATGACATTTTTGTGTTCAAAATACTATAGTATGACCTCTTTGGAGCATCATAGTATAATATGAACCATTTTCAGCGACATAGTATAATATGACCTTTTTTGAGCGACATACTATAGTATGACGTTTTTGGGTGATATACTCATATGACGATTTTCATGCGATATGCTATAGTATGACATTTTTGTGTTCAAAATACTATAGTATGACCTCTTTGGAGCATCATAGTATAATATGAACCATTTTCAGCGACATAGTATAATATGACCTTTTTTGAGCGACATACTATAGTATGACGTTTTTGAGTGAAATACTCATATGACGATTTTCACGCTATATGCTATAGTATGAACTTTTTGCGTTAAAAATACTATATCATGACCTCTTGGGAGCAACATAGTATAATATGAACCATTTTCAGCGACATAGTATAATATGGACCATTTTGAAAGACATAGTATAATATGACCTTTTTTGAGCACATACTATAGTATGACGTTTTCGAGTGATATACTCATATGACGATTTTCACGTGATATGCTATAGTATGAACTTTTTGTGTTCAAAATATTACAGTATGACCTTTTTGAAGCATCATAGTATAATATGAACCATTTTCAGCGACATAGTATAATATGACCTTTTTTGAGCGACATACTATAGTATGACGTTTTTGAGTGATATACTCATATGACGATTTTCACATGATATGCTATAGTATGAACTTTTTGTGTTCAAAATATTATAGTATGACCTTTTTGGAGCATCATAGTATAATATGAACCATTTTCAGCGACATAGTATAATATGACCTTTTTTGAGCGACATACTATAGTATGACGTTTTTGAGTGAAATACTCATATGACGATTTTCACGCTATATGCTATAGTATGAACTTTTTGTGTTCAAAATACTATATTATGACCTCTTTGGAGCATCATAGTATAATATGAACCATTTTGAAAGACATAGTATAATATGACCTTTTTTGAGCGACATACTATAGTATGACGTTTTTGAGTGATATACTCATATGACGATTTTCACGTGATACGCTATAGTATGACATTTTTGTGTTCAAAATACTATAGTATGACCTCTTTGGAGCATCATAGTATAATATGAACCATTTTCAGCGACATAGTATAATATGACCTTTTTTGAGCGACATACTATAGTATGACGTTTTTGGGTGATATACTCATATGACGATTTTCATGCGATATGCTATAGTATGAACTTTTTGTGTTCAAAATACTATAGTATGACCTCTTTGGAGCATCATAGTATAATATGAACCATTTTCAGCGACATGGTATAATATGACCTTTTTGAACGACATACTATAGTATGACGTTTTTGAGTGATATACTCATATGACGATTTTCACATGATATGCTATAGTATGACATTTTTGTGTTCAAAATACTATAGTATGACCTCTTTGGAGCATCATAGTATAATATGAACGATTTTCAGCGACATAGTATAATATGACCTTTTTTGAGCGACATACTATAGTATGACGTTTTTGGGTGATATACTCATATGACGATTTTCATGCGATATGCTATAGTATGAACTTTTTGTGTTCAAAATACTATAGTATGACCTTTTTGGAGCATCATAGTATAATATGAACCATTTTCAGCGACATGGTATAATATGACCTTTTTTGAGCGACATACTATAGTATGACGTTTTTGAGTGATATACTCATATGACGATTTTCACGTGATATGCTATAGTATGAACTTTTTGTGTTCAAAATATTATAGTATGACCTTTTTGGAGCATCATAGTATAATATGAACCATTTTCAGCGACATAGTATAATATGGACCATTTTGAAAGACATAGTATAATATGACCTTTTTTGAGCACATACTATAGTATGACGTTTTCGAGTGATATACTCATATGACGATTTTCACGTGATATGCTATAGTATGAACTTTTTGTGTTCAAAATATTACAGTATGACCTTTTTGAAGCATCATAGTATAATATGAACCATTTTCAGCGACATAGTATAATATGACCTTTTTTGAGCGACATACTATAGTATGACGTTTTTGAGTGATATACTCATATGACGATTTTCACATGATATGCTATAGTATGAACTTTTTGTGTTCAAAATATTATAGTATGACCTTTTTGGAGCATCATAGTATAATATGAACCATTTTCAGCGACATAGTATAATATGACCTTTTTTGAGCGACATACTATAGTATGACGTTTTTGAGTGAAATACTCATATGACGATTTTCACGCTATATGCTATAGTATGAACTTTTTGTGTTCAAAATACTATATTATGACCTCTTTGGAGCATCATAGTATAATATGAACCATTTTGAAAGACATAGTATAATATGACCTTTTTGAACGACATAGTATGACGTTTTTGGGTGATATACTCATATGACGATTTTCATGCGATATGCTATAGTATGAACTTTTTGTGTTCAAAATACTATAGTATGACCTTTTTGGAGCATCATAGTATAATATGAACCATTTTCAGCGACATAGTATAATATGACCTTTTTGAACGACATACTATAGTATGACGTTTTTGAGTGAAATACTCATATGACGATTTTCACGTGATACGCTATAGTATGACATTTTTGTGTTCAAAATACTATATTATGACCTCTTGGGAGCAACATAGTATAATATGAACCATTTTCAGCGACATAGTATAATATGACCTTTTTTGAGCGACATACTATAGTATGACGTTTTTGGGTGATATACTCATATGACGATTTTCATGCGATATGCTATAGTATGAACTTTTTGTGTTCAAAATACTATAGTATGACCTCTTTGGAGCATCATAGTATAATATGAACCATTTTCAGCGACATAGTATAATATGACCTTTTTTGAGCGACATACTATAGTATGACGTTTTTGAGTGAAATACTCATATGACGATTTTCACGCTATATGCTATAGTATGAACTTTTTGTGTTCAAAATACTATAGTATGACCTCTTTGGAGCATCATAGTATAATATGAACGATTTTCAGCGACATAGTATAATATGACCTTTTTTGAGCGACATACTATAGTATGACGTTTTTGGGTGATATACTCATATGACGATTTTCATGCGATATGCTATAGTATGAACTTTTTGTGTTCAAAATACTATAGTATGACCTTTTTGGAGCATCATAGTATAATATGAACCATTTTCAGCGACATGGTATAATATGACCTTTTTTGAGCGACATACTATAGTATGACGTTTTTGAGTGATATACTCATATGACGATTTTCACGTGATATGCTATAGTATGAACTTTTTGTGTTCAAAATATTATAGTATGACCTTTTTGGAGCATCATAGTATAATATGAACCATTTTCAGCGACATAGTATAATATGGACCATTTTGAAAGACATAGTATAATATGACCTTTTTTGAGCACATACTATAGTATGACGTTTTCGAGTGATATACTCATATGACGATTTTCACGTGATATGCTATAGTATGAACTTTTTGTGTTCAAAATATTACAGTATGACCTTTTTGAAGCATCATAGTATAATATGAACCATTTTCAGCGACATAGTATAATATGACCTTTTTTGAGCGACATACTATAGTATGACGTTTTTGAGTGATATACTCATATGACGATTTTCACATGATATGCTATAGTATGAACTTTTTGTGTTCAAAATATTATAGTATGACCTTTTTGGAGCATCATAGTATAATATGAACCATTTTCAGCGACATAGTATAATATGACCTTTTTTGAGCGACATACTATAGTATGACGTTTTTGAGTGAAATACTCATATGACGATTTTCACGCTATATGCTATAGTATGAACTTTTTGTGTTCAAAATACTATATTATGACCTCTTTGGAGCATCATAGTATAATATGAACCATTTTGAAAGACATAGTATAATATGACCTTTTTGAACGACATACTATAGTATGACGTTTTTGGGTGATATACTCATATGACGATTTTCATGCGATATGCTATAGTATGAACTTTTTGTGTTCAAAATACTATAGTATGACCTTTTTGGAGCATCATAGTATAATATGAACCATTTTCAGCGACATGGTATAATATGACCTTTTTTGAGCGACATACTATAGTATGACGTTTTTGAGTGATATACTCATATGACGATTTTCACGTGATATGCTATAGTATGAACTTTTTGTGTTCAAAATATTACAGTATGACCTTTTTGAAGCATCATAGTATAATATGAACCATTTTCAGCGACATAGTATAATATGACCTTTTTTGAGCGACATACTATAGTATGACGTTTTTGAGTGATATACTCATATGACGATTTTCACATGATATGCGATAGTATGAACTTTTTGTGTTCAAAATATTATAGTATGACCTTTTTGGAGCATCATAGTATAATATGAACCATTTTCAGCGACATAGTATAATATGACCTTTTTTGAGCGACATACTATAGTATGACGTTTTTGAGTGAAATACTCATATGACGATTTTCACGCTATATGCTATAGTATGAACTTTTTGTGTTCAAAATACTATATTATGACCTCTTTGGAGCATCATAGTATAATATGAACCATTTTGAAAGACATAGTATAATATGACCTTTTTGAACGACATACTATAGTATGACGTTTTTGGGTGATATACTCATATGACGATTTTCATGCGATATGCTATAGTATGAACTTTTTGTGTTCAAAATACTATAGTATGACCTTTTTGGAGCATCATAGTATAATATGAACCATTTTCAGCGACATGGTATAATATGACCTTTTTTGAGCGACATACTATAGTATGACGTTTTTGAGTGATATACTCATATGACGATTTTCACGTGATATGCTATAGTATGAACTTTTTGTGTTCAAAATATTATAGTATGACCTTTTTGGAGCATCATAGTATAATATGAACCATTTTCAGCGACATAGTATAATATGACCTTTTTGAACGACATACTATAGTATGACGTTTTTGAGTGAAATACTCATATGACGATTTTCACGTGATACGCTATAGTATGACATTTTTGTGTTCAAAATACTATATTATGACCTCTTGGGAGCAACATAGTATAATATGAACCATTTTCAGCGACATAGTATAATATGACCTTTTTTGAGCGACATACTATAGTATGACGTTTTTGGGTGATATACTCATATGACGATTTTCATGCGATATGCTATAGTATGAACTTTTTGTGTTCAAAATACTATAGTATGACCTCTTTGGAGCATCATAGTATAATATGAACCATTTTCAGCGACATAGTATAATATGACCTTTTTTGAGCGACATACTATAGTATGACGTTTTTGAGTGAAATACTCATATGACGATTTTCACGCTATATGCTATAGTATGAACTTTTTGTGTTCAAAATACTATATTATGACCTCTTGGGAGCAATATAGTATAATATGAACCATTTTGAAAGACATAGTATAATATGACCTTTTTTGAGCACATACTATAGTATGACGTTTTTGGGTGATATACTCATATGACGATTTTCACGTGATATGCTATAGTATGACATTTTTGTGTTCAAAATACTATAGTCTGACCTCTTTGGAGTGACATAGTATAATATGAACCATTTTGAAAGACATAGTATAATATGACCTTTTTTGATCGACATACTATAGTATGACGTTTTTGAGTGATATACTCATATGACGATTTTCACGTGATATGCTATAGTATGAACTTTTTGTGTTCAAAATATTATAGTATGACCTTTTTGGAGCATCATAGTATAATATGAACCATTTTCAGCGACATAGTATAATATGGACCATTTTGAAAGACATAGTATAATATGACCTTTTTTGAGCACATACTATAGTATGACGTTTTTGAGTGAAATACTCATATGACGATTTTCAAGCGATATGCTATAGTATGAACTTTTTATTGTTAAAATACTATAGTATGACTTTTTTTAAGTCACATAGTATAATATGACCTATTTTGAGCGACATAGTATAATATGACCTTTTTTGAGCGACATACTATAGTATGACGTTTTTGAGTGATATACTCATATGACGATTTTCACGTGATATGCTATAGTATGAACTTTTTGTGTTCAAAATAGTATAGTATGACCTTTTTGGAGCATCATAGTATAATATGAACCATTTTCAGCGACATAGTATAATATGGACCATTTTGAAAGACATAGTATAATATGACCTTTTTTGAGCACATACTATAGTATGACGTTTTCGAGTGATATACTCATATGACGATTTTCACGTGATATGCTATAGTATGAACTTTTTGTGTTCAAAATATTACAGTATGACCTTTTTGAAGCATCATAGTATAATATGAACCATTTTCAGCGACATAGTATAATATGACCTTTTTTGAGCGACATACTATAGTATGACGTTTTTGAGTGATATACTCATATGACGATTTTCACATGATATGCTATAGTATGAACTTTTTGTGTTCAAAATATTATAGTATGACCTTTTTGGAGCATCATAGTATAATATGAACCATTTTCAGCGACATAGTATAATATGACCTTTTTTGAGCGACATACTATAGTATGACGTTTTTGAGTGAAATACTCATATGACGATTTTCACGCTATATGCTATAGTATGAACTTTTTGTGTTCAAAATACTATATTATGACCTCTTTGGAGCATCATAGTATAATATGAACCATTTTGAAAGACATAGTATAATATGACCTTTTTTGAGCGACATACTATAGTATGACGTTTTTGGGTGATATACTCATATGACGATTTTCATGCGATATGCTATAGTATGAACTTTTTGTGTTCAAAATACTATAGTATGACCTTTTTGGAGCATCATAGTATAATATGAACCATTTTCAGCGACATGGTATAATATGACCTTTTTTGAGCGACATACTATAGTATGACGTTTTTGAGTGATATACTCATATGACGATTTTCACGTGATATGCTATAGTATGAACTTTTTGTGTTCAAAATATTATAGTATGACCTTTTTGGAGCATCATAGTATAATATGAACCATTTTCAGCGACATAGTATAATATGACCTTTTTGAACGACATACTATAGTATGACGTTTTTGAGTGAAATACTCATATGACGATTTTCACGTGATACGCTATAGTATGACATTTTTGTGTTCAAAATACTATATTATGACCTCTTGGGAGCAACATAGTATAATATGAACCATTTTCAGCGACATAGTATAATATGACCTTTTTTGAGCGACATACTATAGTATGACGTTTTTGGGTGATATACTCATATGACGATTTTCATGCGATATGCTATAGTATGAACTTTTTGTGTTCAAAATACTATAGTATGACCTTTTTGGAGCATCATAGTATAATATGAACCATTTTGAAAGACATAGTATAATATGACCTTTTTGAACGACATACTATAGTATGACGTTTTTGAGTGATATACTCATATGACGATTTTCACGTGATATGCTATAGTATGACATTTTTGTGTTCAAAATACAATAGTATGACCTCTTTGGAGCATCATAGTATAATATGAACCATTTTCAGCGACATAGTATAATATGACCTTTTTTGAGCGACATACTATAGTATGACGTTTTTGAGTGAAATACTCATATGACGATTTTCACGCTATATGCTATAGTATGAACTTTTTGTGTTCAAAATACTATATTATGACCTCTTGGGAGCAACATAGTATAATATGAACCATTTTGAAAGACATAGTATAATATGACCTTTTTTGAGCACATACTATAGTATGACGTTTTTGGGTGATATACTCATATGACGATTTTCACGTGATATGCTATAGTATGACATTTTTGTGTTCAAAATACTATAGTCTGACCTCTTTGGAGTGACATAGTATAATATGAACCATTTTGAAAGACATAGTATAATATGACCTTTTTTGATCGACATACTATAGTATGACGTTTTTGGGTGATATACTCATATGACGATTTTCACGCTATATGCTATAGTATGACATTTTTGTGTTCAAAATATTATAGTATGACCTCTTTGGAGCATCATAGTATAATATGAACCATTTTCAGCGACATAGTATAATATGGACCATTTTGAAAGACATAGTATAATATGACCTTTTTTGAGCACATACTATAGTATGACGTTTTTGAGTGATATACTCATATGACGATTTTCACGTGATATGCTATAGTATGAACTTTTTGTGTTCAAAATATTATAGTATGACCTTTTTGGAGCATCATAGTATAATATGAACCATTTTCAGCGACATAGTATAATATGGACCATTTTGAAAGACATAGTATAATATGACCTTTTTTGAGCACATACTATAGTATGACGTTTTTGAGTGAAATACTCATATGACGATTTTCAAGCGATATGCTATAGTATGAACTTTTTATTGTTAAAATACTATAGTATGACTTTTTTTAAGTCACATAGTATAATATGACCTATTTTGAGCGACATAGTATAATATGACCTTTTTTGAGCGACATACTATAGTATGACGTTTTTGAGTGATATACTCATATGACGATTTTCACGTGATATGCTATAGTATGAACTTTTTGTGTTCAAAATATTATAGTATGACCTTTTTGGAGCATCATAGTATAATATGAACCATTTTCAGCGACATAGTATAATATGACCTTTTTTGAGCGACATACTATAGTATGACGTTTTTGAGTGAAATACTCATATGACGATTTTCACGGTATATGCTATAGTATGAACTTTTTGTGTTCAAAATACTATATTATGACCTCTTTGGAGCATCATAGTATAATATGAACCATTTTGAAAGACATAGTATAATATGACCTTTTTGAACGACATACTATAGTATGACGTTTTTGAGTGATATACTCATATGACGATTTTCACGTGATATGCTATAGTATGACATTTTTGTGTTCAAAATACTATAGTATGACCTCTTTGGAGCATCATAGTATAATATGAACCATTTTCAGCGACATAGTATAATATGACCTTTTTTGAGCGACATACTATAGTATGACGTTTTTGAGTGAAATACTCATATGACGATTT
Source organism: Eupleurogrammus muticus (assembly GCA_036785175.1). Classification (NCBI taxonomy): domain Eukaryota; kingdom Metazoa; phylum Chordata; class Actinopteri; order Scombriformes; family Trichiuridae; genus Eupleurogrammus; species Eupleurogrammus muticus. The sequence continues at coordinate 20,578,890 of JAYKQN010000013.1, read as the reverse complement.
TCACGCTATATGCTATAGTATGAACTTTTTGTGTTCAAAATACTATATTATGACCTCTTGGGAGCAACATAGTATAATATGAACCATTTTGAAAGACATAGTATAATATGACCTTTTTTGAGCACATACTATAGTATGACGTTTTTGGGTGATATACTCATATGACGATTTTCACGTGATATGCTATAGTATGACATTTTTGTGTTCAAAATACTATAGTCTGACCTCTTTGGAGTGACATAGTATAATATGAACCATTTTGAAAGACATAGTATAATATGACCTTTTTTGATCGACATACTATAGTATGACGTTTTTGGGTGATATACTCATATGACGATTTTCACGCTATATGCTATAGTATGACATTTTTGTGTTCAAAATATTATAGTATGACCTCTTTGGAGCATCATAGTATAATATGAACCATTTTCAGCGACATAGTATAATATGGACCATTTTGAAAGACATAGTATAATATGACCTTTTTTGAGCACATACTATAGTATGACGTTTTTGAGTGATATACTCATATGACGATTTTCACGTGATATGCTATAGTATGACATTTTTGTGTTCAAAATACTATAGTCTGACCTCTTTGGAGCGACATAGTATAATATGAACCATTTTCAGCGACATAGTATAATATGACCTTTTTTGAGCGACATACTATAGTATGACGTTTTTGAGTGAAATACTCATATGACGATTTTCACGTGATATGCTATAGTATGAACTTTTTGTGTTCAAAATATTATAGTATGACCTTTTTGGAGCATCATAGTATAATATGAACCATTTTCAGCGACATAGTATAATATGGACCATTTTGAAAGACATAGTATAATATGACCTTTTTTGAGCACATACTATAGTATGACGTTTTTGAGTGATATACTCATATGACGATTTTCACGTGATATGCTATAGTATGACATTTTTGTGTTCAAAATACTATAGTCTGACCTCTTTGGAGCATCATAGTATAATATGAACCATTTTCAGCGACATAGTATAATATGACCTTTTTTGAGCGACATACTATAGTATGACGTTTTTGGGTGATATACTCATATGACGATTTTCACGCTATATGCTATAGTATGAACTTTTTGTGTTCAAAATACTATAGTATGACCTCTTTGGAGCATCATAGTATAATATGAACCATTTTCAGCGACATAGTATAATATGACCTTTTTTGAGCGACATACTATAGTATGACGTTTTTGAGTGAAATACTCATATGACGATTTTCACGCTATATGCTATAGTATGAACTTTTTGCGTTAAAAATACTATATCATGACCTCTTTGGAGCATCATAGTATAATATGAACCATTTTCAGCGACATAGTATAATATGACCTTTTTTGAGCGACATACTATAGTATGACGTTTTTGAGTGAAATACTCATATGACGATTTTCACGTGATACGCTATAGTATGACATTTTTGTGTTCAAAATACTATAGTATGACCTCTTTGGAGCATCATAGTATAATATGAACCATTTTCAGCGACATAGTATAATATGACCTTTTTTGATCGACATACTATAGTATGACGTTTTTGGGTGATATACTCATATGACGATTTTCACGCTATATGCTATAGTATGACATTTTTGTGTTCAAAATATTATAGTATGACCTCTTTGGAGCATCATAGTATAATATGAACCATTTTCAGCGACATATGATATACTCATATGACGATTTCACGTGATACGCTATAGTATGACATTTTTGTGTTCAAAAATCTATAGTATGACCTCTTTGGAGCGACATAGTATAATATGAACCATTTTGAAAGACATAATATAATATGACCTTTTTTGAGCACATACTATAGTATGACGTTTTTGAGTGAAATACTCATATGACGATTTTCAAGCGATATGCTATAGTATGAACTTTTTATTGTTAAAATACTATAGTATGACTTTTTTTAAGTCACATAGTATAATATGACCTATTTTGAGCGACATAGTATAATATGACCTTTTTTGAGCGACATACTATAGTATGACATTTTTGAGTATTATACTTTCATGACGATTTTCACGTGATATGCTATAGTATGACATTTTTGTGTTCAGAATACTATAGTATGACCTTTTTTAAGTCACATAGTATAATATGAACCATTTTGAGCGACATATGACCTATTTTGGGGGACATACTATAGTATAATGGTTTTTGGGCAAATTAGTCTAGTATGACCTTTTTTTAATGTTTTATGGCTTCCAATGTTCTTAAGAGCATTTGTGTGCAACTTCAGTAACCTTTTACCTATGTTTGATTTTCATCTTGACAGCTGGGGGTTTGTACCAGACGCTGCCTTGGTGACGACAAGCAACTGTGAACTTTCCCACTTCGCCAGGAACCCAGTCACTTACAGAGATTTTCTCCGAGCTCTTTTAACATCTTCAATTTACATGTTGGCTTTTTAAATTCACAATCTCAGAACTCCAAGAGGTTAGTTTGAACCAGCGTCGCTGAGCTTAATGGTCAGCGGACCAACTCCTCACACCAACGTGTTTTCCATGTTGATGTTGAACTTTAAAACTCACCAAAATCGAAGCCATTGGTACTAACTTTCAAACTTTAAACATCTTTTTGGAAGTTTCTTTGATCTTTCATTCAACATTTGGTTTTCTGACATTAAAAAGGTTTGGAGCAGGGATGGAACCAACAACTGTTGAGTCACCAAAGTGGTGTCTTACCTTGTGAGCTACAGAACACTTCCTTTGGGAGGCGTTTCCTTGTTATTGGATTTCAAAACTCAAAGGATTGAACCCAGAACTCTAAACCTTCAGCAGAGCTTCGTAACAGCCTGAGCTCCATGGCGGTTCTTAGAGCTTTTCACTCCTTTCTTAGGGTGATAAAAAGAATTCATACTTTTATTATGTGAGCACGAGCGCGATTGAACTCCCAAAAGTTCAAGGGTCTTAAACCTTTATGTCCACAGGTGAATTTTTGCATTGTTTTCTTTAAGCTTCTTATAGAAATTAACTGACAACAAAACAGCAATTTAGCAGCATTTATTGTAACAAACATATGCAGAATGGGGATATAATAACCATAAGTATGCTTTAATCAGTATATCAAGTTTTATCACCTTAGACTCAATTCATCTTATGGGCCACATCCAGTTTAATTTGACCTCAAGTGGTCGGATTAAATAACAACAGCTACACATTTCCTACCTCCTTGTACCTCATAGGTAAGGAAATATGGTATAAATATTTAACGCATTAATTCATGACAAATGCAAAAAGTGCAATTTTCAAAGTGCAGTTTTTCCATATTCTATTTATTGTTGCATTGCAATTAAAAACTCATTGAATCAGTGAACAATATTTTATTGACTTTAGGTTTTAGTTTTTAAACCCAACGAACAATCAGTCCAGTTGAACAGTGATAAACTCATTCATTTTATTTTAATTCCACTACAGTTCAGTAGTATTCCATCTCTACTTGACAGTACCCATAACTTTTTCACACACTGTGGTACTAATACTACTTTACCTCTTATTCCTATTAACATACTGTACACATCCTGCTCTCACTCACCTTCCTGTTCCTCTTCGCTCACTGAATCTTGTCGTTCTCGGGTTTCCTCGTCTCCATTATCTCATTTGTTCAGGTGAGGAGGGGAGAAAAGGTGTTTTTGTCTGAATGAAGACGTCACGCGCCGCTGCCTTTTTCCATCCTAATTGACGATTAAGCCCGAGGGTAAAAAAAAGGGAAAAAGAATTGTCTTCACCCAAAGCAGCTCATTACCACAGACATGGTTTCACATTTGGAAATTAAGTATTTTTTATTATTATTTTTTATTATCATTTATTTTTTTCACAATAGTTTTTGGTTGTTATTCCGTCACATTTTATTGTTTTATTCCTCATATATGTATATTAACTTAAAAAATGCTGTCATTATCATGAGTTTATTATTGGTAAATATAGTCAATTTAGAAACGTAAATGCTTTCATGTCATGTCATTACTCGATTATAAGCCCAACATATCACAGCATAAATCATGTCCTCTTCCAGGTGTGTGTGTGTGTGTGTGTGTGTGTGTGTGTGTGTGTGAACAGGGTGCAAAATGACTGAATGCATTAACCAGGATAACAGAATTATTAGGATTTATGTATAGAGGATCTGGGGCTTCCAGATGTCACTGGAACATCAGAGGCCTGAGCCAATGTCAGCATCCAGAAGCCGAACGTATGAACATATTTTTAACATTTGATTAAAAAAAAAAGGCGTGCTCCATTCCTGAGAGCCGAACTAGCTGTAGCCTGCACCTAATTTGTCCCTTGGTCTCCTTAAATATTCCCCAGCTGCGTTCTGAACATGCCCCGCTATCCCGTGTCTCGCTCACTCCTGTCAAATTACGTCTGAAATACTGAAGGGTCACGCTAAGAGTTGTCAGCAGTCCACAGTCATTCATTACGCCGCGGCGCGTGAACGCCAATGCCGCCGGTGTAGTGTGTCTTATTGCTTTTCCAGACTCGTGTTCTAGGGAATGCAAGCGGCACGCGGCCAAGTTTTATCATCAGAAGGGTGATCTGTCATATCCTCCTTCATTAGCCTCCTCAGGCACCGCGGGCACTTTGTTGTGTAAATACTGTTTTACTACCGACGGTTGTTGGCGTGCACGGCCGTTACTTTCAGGGTTTTGACGCTTTTATCTTCTTTATGTTATTTTCTAAAGGGAAAAAACCCCATTTCATAATAAAAATAAATGCTTTCTGCATAAATTGCTGCAGGACACGTCTGCCACATTTGATCATTACAGTATCTTGTCACCAATATACCAGGCGGGTGATTGGCGTCCGTGTTAATCGCTGGGGGACGCCACCGGACACCCGGCGCTCCAAACGTGACGGACAGCCCATAAAGCCGAGCGCCGCGTGCGGGAAACCCGAGACAAAGTCGACAGTTATCACCTATAACCTGGACTCTATGATTATGGAGTGGCATAACGACACGGGCCCTCGCTGCGGCGCGTCAGAATGCGGCGTCACGCGGAGGAACTTTAACCAGATCGGCCTGAAGGAATCATCAGACTCACAGATTCACTAAAGAAGGAGAAGAGGAGACTTTTGCGTTTTTTATGAAATCAGCAGAATAATTTCGCCTCGAGACTAAAATCTGCAGCATTTTGGGGATTTTAAAATTCCAGGATCCCTAATTACTCCATGAATTATCTCTGTATGTCCATGTTTTTACACGAATAAGCGCCATGATATCATCAGCCCCTGCAGCAGCTTGGACTTTTTAACGTTGAATTGTTCAAACTACTTTTCTTTATGTTGAAATTCGATAATCTTTGGTGACACCATCCGACCAAATCCTTGCAAAAATAAAATAACTTCCCCACCAGTCTCAGCCGTGCTGTGTTTAATGCATAAAATAAGATTGTGAACATGTTAAATGTGCTGAACATTATCATGTTAGCAGGCATTTTAGTATTTAAGTCAAAGAACCACTGTGTGTACGTATAACCTCACATTATGCTTAAAGATCTTATAAGATATTTGTGATTTTAAGAACCAAAAATAATCTTAATACAGTTGTACATTTCCTCTCTAAAGCTTCTCACTAAAACTATAGAACAAAGATGTTTTGTGTTTGTCTCGTTAGTGATAATGAGCCCTTTTCTCTGATTGGCTGGTTTTTAATTGGGTAGGTGTGACATCACAATTTCACAGTACACGGCTTGTTTTAAAAAACAGATCCTGTATACGGGTGGGTTGAGCATTCTAAAATGTTTTTTTTAATAGAACAATAAACCTTCCTGTGATTAAAAATATATGTAAAACTCACTTTATACAACGTGGGACATTGAAAATACACATTAATATTTGGTTTTGTTGGAAAAAATGTGATTATTTTTGGCTACACAGGGCAGATATTTGTGCATTCTGCTTATATTAACCTGATTTGGGGAGTTTATAATTTAGAGTTACATATAACAGCACCAATAATTCTACGAATTCTACAAATTCTACGAATTTTGTACATAGTGTTGTGTATTTTATTTTTCATAGCTTTTATTTTCTTCTCTTTCTTTATTCTGTACGCTGCAATAACAAGAAAATTTCCCCAGATCAATAAAGTCTTATCTTATCTTAAATTAGACATGTTTTATTATTATCATTTATCTCGTCTATTTCTTTTTGCAGATGACATATTAGTAAAAAAGAAAGGTTCTCACATATAAAGATTAAGCACTTTCTCTTTTATTTTCAGTTCATCAAGCATAGATTATGTCAAGAACGGTGACGACCACAGGTCATCGCCGCTGCGAATCCTGCTACCAACCAAAACAATGAACAAATTCAAACGAGCCGCCTCATTGGCTGTCGCCAGGCTACGCCTCACCAGACTGAACGGACGGAAAAAGGACGTCGCTTCGCTAACGTCGTCGTAAAACAGCTCGTTTTTTTTAATCCCCTTTTTTGTCAAAAAAAATAAAAATAAAAAAATAATATTTACAGGAAAAAACACCGAACACTCGTCACTCATTAAGACGTTTCCGTCAAAAAAAAAAAATGCCATAAATAAAAAGTTGAAAAAGGAAAAAGGGGAAATAAATATAAATCCCAACAGGATGGATGCGCCTAAAACAACTCAGGTTGTTCAAAAGATATATAGACGTATATATATGTACGTATCCATATATATTCTGTATATATGCTTCTCTACAAAAAAGCTAGTTTACTCTTCCTATGAGTAAATACATTCTACTCTACAATCACTACAACAACAGTGTACATTCGCAACCAAAATGCTTTGATCGTTTAATCAGGATATTGGAGGCAAACAATCAGTGGACCGTGACCATGCTCGATGGGACTGTGTGTGTGCGTGTGTGTGTTTGTGCATATGAGTTTTAAACAGGTTACCCCCCCTCCTCCCCCCCATCGACACACATGCACACACACCCGGAGAAAACAATGTGTTCAGCAGTGGGTCTGCTCTGCAGGGGAAACCTGACCCAGGATCTATTTCTGCAGCGCTGCAGAAGTCCTGAACCGCCTGGACGACGGACTTTTCTCGTCTGCTCCCTTTGACGACAAATTTAGAATCTCTGAACTTAAACCTAAACCTCTTTCTGTGTCTCTTTTCGCCTTCTCCGCTTTACGCAAGAATCGGCAAGACGCGCCTTTTTGCTTTCATTCTTCGGAGGCTGGTTTCAGACACTCAGGAGAGCAGATCTTTTATTACCTGACATTTCGTAACCGTCTAGACGGCGGCTATCAGATCCTCCTCACTTCTAAACCAGGTTTTGTGCAGCAAAAAAAAAAAAAAAGCTTCGAGAGTCTTTGGTCTCTGGATAAATCCTGCAGCCAGTTTTTTTTTTTTTTTTTTACCCCCCCAGAAAAAATCAACTCTGCGTTGTTTGCTTTCCGACGTGTGGTATGAAAGTCCCAAAAAGAAGCTCACCTTACCTAGCAACAAAAAGTGCTGAACAAATCGCAGCATTCAAACACACAACTTCGTCTTTTGTCGACTTTCTCCGCCTCTGAAAGTAAAGTTGGTTACGTACAGAGCTACAGGCCAGTTACGAAGCACCAGGTCAATAAACGGGGTAGAGTTTTTTTTTTTTTTTTTTCATCTCAGCTTCACATGGCTCAAATCCTAAAGTACAAACAAGGCCTAGAACTTAGAACTGCTTGTGTGTCTCGTCCTGTAACAGAGCTGAGAATCCCACGCTGGGAATGTGCTCAGCTCGTATCGCGAACAGTGAACTATTTACATGTGAGTACTGGTGTGTGTGTGTGTGTGTGTGTGTGTGTGTGTGTCAGGTGGCCCTGAGTACGATGCGTGGGTGTATTTCCTGGTGTCGGTGTGGGTGTGTGTGTGTGTGTGTGTGTGCGTTTTGTGCTTTTTAAGATTTGCAGGCGTGATCGTCGTCACGGGAACCGGTAACGACGGCTGCCATGTTTCCGAAGGACGCGAAGAAAATCCGTCCTTACTCTCTATACTGTGAGTTTCTTCCAGGGAAAACAGAAAAATAACATGCAAAACTAAAATAATACTCCGAACACGGAGCTCTGTTAAGCGTATTGCGACTCCTAGCCAAACATTCTAGTCCTATTCTGCTATGCAGGTGCAGGGTACGACCACCAGATGGCGCCTGTTGATCGCAATGTTATCAAACAGCAGAAAGTGATCCAGAAACCAGGATTTGTTCTGGATCATTACCAAAATCAAATCATCTGTTCTCAGTGCCATTACGAACAGTCGCTGAGAATTTGGCGAGCATCCGACCATAACTTTTAGAGTTATTTTGCTAACAAACCTCGTTAGCGGTAGTAAAACTTATTTGTTTAGTGGGGCTGGTCTGTAAGACAGTCAGAAGATGCTCATCCTGCTGCTCAGCTTCCCATTTCTCTTTTTCTTTTCACTGATTAAAGCTCATTTAAATGGATCGGAATGGGGAAACGCATGAGAGCGTTAGTCTGTTCAACAGATGTTATGTTTCCTCGGAATCGTCACGTTTCAGCTAATTTAACAAGGGACAGAACAACTTTCGTTTTTGGATTCTTATTCTACGTTAACGTGACATTCAGAGTCGCACCTCTAAGCCGCTTTCACACCTGCAAACGAACCATATTTGGTCTAATGGACTTTTCATCAATGTTTAGAGAAATAAACGCTAATTCTTCATGTATTAGAGAACAATTTGTGGATTCACGTTACCAGGAGGTTTTCGGTCTGTTTGATTCTGTGCAGCTGACGCGTTCTATAACAATTAAAACGGAAGAAACTTGGATGGAATTGGATCGGTTTTCTGCTGGTGTGAAATCAGCCGCTGATTTTTCTAGATTTTGGATGAAACGCACTGACACTAATCCATTTTTCTTAGAGCTCCTGTACCAGTTTTTGGGCCGACGGATTCGCTGAGCTCCTGAAAACTCAAAAAAAAAAAAAAAAAAAAATGGAGGACGGGGGTCAGTAGTCTGAGGGGAAATGAAGAGGTGGCTCACTGAGGTACGACTGTCTGCCTTATTAATGATGAGAGAGGAATTCTCAGCCGATAGAGCAGGTCTGTCTGCACACAGCGAAGCTCCAAATTATTCACCTACGCGTGAATTCCAGAGAATTCGTCAAGAGGGCGAGAAGTCAGCGGAAAGAGAAGCGCCGTGTGATTTTACCGCGAATCGAGACACAAAAAAGCTGAGACGAAGATTACATGCTAGAGCTTTTCTGAAATATTGAGTAAGACGACCCTGGGAGTTTTTATTTACCCCCGTAAACTCCAGGCCGAATGTTTCCTTCCTACATAAACAAGGATCAGCAGATTAAATATCGGCGAGGTTTTTCATTTCCTGACGCGGCAGACGTATAAAACTCGTAAAAAGGCAGTCTTTATTCCTCATGGATGTGGCCGTCCTGCTGAAACCATCGAGGTCCAGACACACGCTGGGATGGAAGTCCAGTTGAGGAAACAGCTGTTCAAACTCCACTGACTGTTTTCTGACCTGTTGCACAACCGGAGTCCAGAACATCCCTCAATAACAGCTTTTTTTTTTTTGTTATTCCACCTTAAATAAGGTGGAAATTACCAGACCAGACTGGAATCCAAGCCTTTTGACGCATTCTGTTCAATTTCTCTCCTGATAGATATTATATAATAAAAAAAAAAAAAAAGTTGAGTTTTTGGAAGGATGCAACGCTCTCAGAAATCTGAATAAATCGCACGTGGAGCTCAGTGAATTAATATCTGTACGTCGGGCTCCAGCTGGAATCAAAAATTGGATCCAACCGATATATGGAAACGGTTTAATGGGGGAAAACTCACAAACGACCAACATGCTAATTGCTGGAGAAAGACTCGACTCTTCAAAAGAGGTCCAGTTGCTGTCTGAAAACGCAGAGGCATCGACGGATTTTTCCTCAGAAGACGGTTTGATCTTAAAAGCCGAGTCTTGGTGGAAATGCTGCAGTTTTTAAAAAGGCAGAATAACTCCACTCTGTCCCCGGGCCCACACAAATATTTAGCTACCGCCAGACGCCACGTTTCTCCTATTCACGCCGCGTGCACCGTGGAGGGACCCACCAGCCGCCTGGCATGTGCACCACTGGGCTTTATGTAGAGGTTTCTGCATGAGGAACCGCGTCAGAAACGCTGGCGTTTGCATGCAAAAAGCAGAAGAGTCAGACTACAACAAAAGTTGAGAATGTAACCAATAAATGTAGAACCAATCCTGGTCCAGAAGGGCTGGTGTGGCTGCAGGATTTTTTTGTTGCAACCAGGCTGTGACACACATGATTCTACTCAATAACCATTAGAGCCCCTGTTAAGGGATCTTTATTAGTAGAATCAGGCGTGTTACTGAAACCTGCAGCCACAGTAGCCCTGCAGGACCAGGGCTGTCCATCCCTGATCTAGAATGTCCAAATAGCTGAGTAAGATTTCAACAGGCAGGCGAATGGTTTCCTATATCCATTCACGTCTGTTTAACTTCTACTACTACTATAGTAGTAGTAGTAGTAGTAGTAGTAGAAGCTACTGGTACTAAGGTTTCAGACATAGCTCCTTTTCCCTTAAAGTGTAAATGACAGAGAAAAACCCATTAAATGTTAAATAAGGGCAACAGTGATGCAGATTCTGGATCAATCCAACTCAACTTTTGCTTTCAGTGCTGCCACAATAAATATTCAAAACGTGGCTTCGGAATCTTCATAGATCCGATTCAGCCGAGGCCACCCCCCCCCCCCCCCCACCGATAAAGATGAGGATGATGATGAAACCCTTCTGGGGGAGTTTAGCGGGGTTAAAGCTTTAATTGGTCGGCCGGTCCTGCAATTTGTGCTGTAATTTGTGTCGCCACCATGGGGTGTGTGTGTGCATGTGTGTGTGTGTGTGTGTGAATGTGTGCAGACATAAAGAGCAGGAATGGGTGAGCTGTGCTTTTTTTTTTGGAGGGGGGGGGGGGCGAGTCAGAGTACACACACATACACACACACACACACACACACACACGGTATTCATAACAACAATATTCCCTGCCAGCAGTGAGACTATAATATAGAAAATGTGCTTTCTGACGGGGACGTGTGATCGGGCAGCGAGCGCGTTGGGTAGCGAGCGCCTCCGGTTCAGGCAGGTAAATAACCTCGGGCTCAGAAAAGGCTCAGAAAAGACATCAAAGATAGGAGGGGAAAGTCGGAAAAGGGGAAGTGGGGAGGGAAAGGAGAGGAAGCGTTATTATTCTAACAGCACAGGTTAACAGGAATACCAAAGATAATATTGCATCTCCTAGAACTAGCTTCAATTGCTCAGTGTATATAAAATTGGAAGAAAGCTATACTGTGATATTACAGTTACATTTCACTTTATAATTCTAAAATAATTTATACCA
>JAYKQN010000013.1:20560000-20562500 GCA_036785175.1 Eupleurogrammus muticus | reverse complement strand
TGCAGCCATGCATGGCACAGTATGTGAATGAGATAATAAAGCTCTATAAATACAGGCCTTTTACTTATGTAAAATAACACCTTTGTGTCATAGGCTGTGACTGCTATTTCTATTTTTTATTCCACTAGGTCAGGTGTCACTTGTATGAAACTACTGAACATTTATAAAAAAAATAAAAACGGGTTTGACCTCTGGCCTAGTTTGTCTACTTGCCGGAGGTTAAAGGTCGGGGTCGGCTTAGGATTCATGTTCTGATGAGTAACAGCACAGTTTATGTAGCTGCAGAAATATGTAATTGTCTCTTTATTCATAAAGTCTCTTATTTGCTGGTCAGGTTCCAGTTTCACCGTAAAAACACAGAAACTGAGGCGAGCTTCATGTGTTGGGGTGGGGGGGGGGGACCCCAGACCAGGTCCTCCCAGCACATAGGACCCATTCAAGAGGCCTCCCAGTGCTACACAAGGCTGGGTCTGTCGGGGTAAACGTGACAGAGGGACGTATGGAGCGGACTCTGGACCAATAAAAGGTCAAGATTTTAGCCTATAAGTGTTTTTAACTCCTGTGTGTGTGTGTGTGTGTGTGTGTGTGTGTGTAAGCAGCAGTAACGCGACATGGAGCAGCGCCGCAGGGTAAAGTTAGGAACTCACACTATGCTAATCTGAACAGAAAAAAACGATGACAGGCTGCTACAACCCGGGAAAGTTGTTCTACATTATGCTGCTTTTATGCTATTTAATTTTTTTCCCCTTTCATTCCATGTATATGTAGGTGTTTCCTTTAGGCAGACAGACAGAGTGGGGGTCCTTTACTGAAGAGAGGAGGAGGTTAGTGGCCACGACGAGGTTAAGACAAAGGTTCTGAGTGGACACTGAAGCCGCAGCACAAAGCAAAGAGGCGACAGTTAAAGCTGTGTTTGATACCAACCAAGGTCAGTGCCAAACCTTACATTATTAGAGCAAAAGTCAGTGGAGGAGAATGATTAATCTGCTCTAAAACACTGATTTAAAGGATAAGACGTCCCCCCCCCCCCCAATCGGGCCCTTAATTCTGCTAGGAGCCACAGTAACACCGGTGTAAGAAAAACTTTGGAGACACTTCCTTATGAGGTTTTATGTCTGAACTCAACTAACTCGTTAAGTCCCAAAGTGACATATACTCATCATCCCAATATGTGACATATATGTCAAAATACAGATCTTTGGGAATAAAAAAATAATTATTATGGAAAAGTTTTTAGAAATGTGTTGTATGTGGTCCACTTTCTATGGTAAAACTCACATAATTTTCCTTTAAGGACAAATGGGTCTGGTTCTTACAGGTTAATATATCATGAAACAGCTTCCTATGGGCAAAGTGATGCAGACCAGAACATAGATAGTTTATCATTTATTGATTATGGTACAGTAGCACTAATAACCTGTAGGTGTCTTGTGGTTTTTTTAATTAATTTAAGCTGCTAGCTTTGCAAGGAAGATGGCTGCCATCACTTCAGGTTATCTCTCCAAATGGAAGAAGGTGTTATCCAAGTGTTGTACCAGCTAAGGTAACTAGACAAAAATCTATAAAAACCTGGAAACCAGGAAAGCCTGCTGCTTAAATGGTGGTTATTGGTAAAAGAAGGACTGTAGTCCTTAAGGTTCAGTCTGGGTCAGTACTGACTTCTCTATCACATTGTGTTAATGCTCATAGCTGTGGTGCTGCCTTCCTCCATGCTCCTGGCTGTTGCTCTGTGTTTTATGACGTATTTGTTAGTGTGACAGGTATGACAGCTGCTGCCAGATCAGCTGGTTTTCAGCTACACGTTAAGAGTTTTAGAGCACACACACCTACAGGTTCTTAGTTAGTTAGTTGTTAGTGCTACTGTACCATAATCAATAAATGATAAAATACCTATGTTCTGCATCAACTTTGCCCATAGGAAGCTGTTTCATGATATATTTAAAACACAAAAGCTTCACCAGATCTCCAAATGTGAAAATAACACCTTGTGTGAATAGAACATAACGTTGTGATGTATAATTAAGGACCCAATTGAAAAAAAACAACAGTCTTATCCTTTAAGCACATTTTTTTCACCCTCGTGATTAGATTTTGCAGTTATGGTTTGTGGAGTTAGGGCGGATTGTTTAGTCAGATGAGGAGAGGAGGGGGCGTAAAGGAGGGAGAAAAGGTTCTGGGACAGGAACTGATGAGCACGTACCATATGCAGGAGCAGCTGCTGCAGCGGGGCTGTAGCCATACGGTGTCCCGAAGCCTGTTGGGGAAGAGGTTACAGTGTCTGATTCAATTTCACATTTGTTTAATTCCAACATGCACTTTTTTTCCCACCCCCACCGCCCCCCGACACCTTCAGCCTGCTCTGGTGATGCCACCCTGCAGCCCAGCAGACAGCTGTGGGCGTTGAAATAAACACAAACACTCAACATTTGCAGAATTCTTCTCATCAGAAATCGAATTGAAAAGAGACAAAAAGAACATCCCAGACGGTCCGTGCACGGGG
>JAYKQN010000013.1:20547500-20555000 GCA_036785175.1 Eupleurogrammus muticus | reverse complement strand
CCTCTTCAGACCTAAGCCTGGAGGATGGGAGGAAAAGATTTGTTTATATGGACGTACACAGAGGCATTTGTGTGTGACAGGATTAAAAAAAAAAAAAGGGAGGCAAAGTCGCAGAAAAACAAACACACAGAACAGAAGACTGAAGCCACAGGCAAAGTAAACAGGAGAGACAGGCTGACCGGCAAACAGTCAAACAACGGGGAGGACATATAAGCTCTCCCTACGTGCACCTAAATCTGTAAATGCTCTGGCAACGCTCCACGGCAGCGTCGTCACGAGGCGCCGAGAGCCAGAGTCTATTTTCCATGAGAAGTCTCCCTTTCTGGAATTCGGCCAATTTCGCGCGATCTTATGAGATTTCAGGAGAAGGAAGAAGAAACGGGAAAATAATGTCCCCAAGGCCACCCTGAAAGCTGAAAGATTGGCATCACAAAAGAATTCTACAGGAATTTTTTTGTGTGTGTGATGCTGAACATGTCTTGTCAGCAATCTTTTTCATGAAGAGAACCCCTCAGGCTGAACCTGATAACTGAAACCAGGAATTCTGCAGCTTCCATGAGAGGGAAAGAGGACAAAACACATTCAATAGACAGATGTAGAGGATATTGGACACACACACACCTTCTTTGTCAGACCAGGGATATTTCTGTGACGGTTTATTTGAGGGAAGAGGCTCCATCTCCAGCACCTTGAAGACCTGCCCGAACGCCATGAGTCTGAGAGCATGCTGCGGAAAACAGGACACAGGGAGAAAGAAAAAAAGTCTGTTTGCTGTTCTTATTGTGTTTAATTCAAATGTAAACACTAATAATTCCTAACTAACGCACAGAAAGCGCCGCATCCTGTCACTTGGAGTGAAACTCTACGTCGTCTGAAAAGTGCAGTTGATCCCTCGGAGATTTGCATAGATGTCACATATTCTGTTATGGTTTTTCCATTAGATTTAAAGTGAAGAATCTCTTCTAAATATCGGCACAATAGGAATGTGTTAACCCATCATTCTCAATCTCGTGCGCACAGCCTTCGATGTACATAAGCAATGAGACGCGGAATCATGAAGGCACACAGTGGCTGCGCTAATACGCGTCCATTAGGGAGGTAAGAGTGTCTCAGATATTCATGAGGCTCGGCGCAGCTCATTGACAGAACAGCTTCCTCTCTCCTATCTGCTCTTGTATCTGCTCCGATACAATTATCCCCATTGACATTCCGGCCTCGTTCAGGGCTGCCTTCAAAGAGGAAATGGACGGCGGGATCCGCTAAGCCGCGCGTGTGCGTGTGTGTGTGTGTGTGCGCAGGAAAAGGACATGACAGCACACACGCACAAAAAAAAAAAAAAATACTGTCCTCAGGGGGGGGAGGGTGTCACGCACGGATTTATGGGTTCGCTGGATGGAAATGGTTTTCCCACACCAATCATTAAAATGCACAACCACTGTTGTTTTTTTCCTCTCGTGGTCAGGCCAGTGAAGGGGTCTTTCTGTTTGATAATGGGAGTGTTGAGTACCGATTCCCACACACACACACACATACACACACACACACACACCGAGCGCTCGGGGCGAGTGCAGCTGGGTGATAACAACAGTGTCATGATAGTGTGTGTGTGTGTGTGTGTGTGTGTGTGTGTGTGTGTGTGTACCTGTGCGCTGTAGGTAATGGCCTCGGCCTGCTGGTCGGTCATGTTGGCGAGTGTGTTCGTTGGCTCTTTCTCACACGGGTCGTGTAAACCCGGACCACCTGGGGGAAGCGATAGAACGTCACACACACACACACACACACACACACACACACACACACAGACACACACACGAGTCATTTGTTGTCACTTCACGCGCCGACGCCGTCGCTCGGCAACATTTAATTAGGCTTCAAAGTCGTGACATAAGTGACGGAGACGATTAAATGACGCAAATGTGAGAATTGAAACGGACAGCAGCAACATCAAACCACTACCTCAATTTAAAAATCGCAAAAAACAGCCTGAAACTGTGGCTCATTTGTGGTAGATGTGACCTAACAGGAGCGACGGTACAATTTTTCCCCTTAAATTCAACTACAGATTTTTTTTATTTGAGAAACAAAGCCATTTTGGTTTTATTATTCATGTGAAATAGTCCTTTTGGATTAAAGAATGGAATAAAACAAACCACAGTTTTTAAATAACAGCATTTTTTTTAATCCTTCAGCAGTTTCCAATTAAGATGTAAAGATGAGCCGCCTCAGGTAAAGCTTTGCATGTCGATACTCAAATCTTTCACGTGGTTTTCATACCTGGTAACAGTATGCCTGAGGCCAGACACTCCATGACTCGACGCAGGGCTTCTCCTGCACCCAGAGGTCTGTTGCAGGTGGCGATGGCCTTCTCACAGATGAGCTCTAAGGGCTGCAAGAATGCACACATACACACACACACACAGACACACATATATATATGCATATATAGAATGCAGGTGAATATGTGACAAGTAAAGTTTTAAGCATAATTCTTCACAATTCCTTAAAAATAATTGGGAGTAAGAAGGCACCTGCACGACAACAAGCTTAATACTGTAAATTACCAAATATTAGCAGAGTTTGGATTGCCCTGTAAACTCAGGGTGCAGGTGTACTTTGACAAGTAGGATGTAAAGAAAGACGACATGACCTCTGACCTTGCACCTTCTTCTTTCCCTTTTTTTTGCATTATTATCATGCTTAAATTAAGTTAAATAACACCTCTCGGGGTAACAATGATTAATTATCCATCGCCATGGCAAATAAATAAATAAATACAAAATAAATTTTTATGTATATATTATTTGTATATTGTATTTTTTTATTCTGTATGCTATTTTTTCCTGCATTTCTCTGTCCCTGCTGCTGTTGCTAATGCATTTTCCCCACAGTGGGACAAATAAAGGATTATCTTATCTTATCTCACAGCACTGTAATCGTACCTTTGAGAATATGTATGTTATACAGTAGTCATACTGATTTGAACACAAACACCTGAATAAAAGCCCAGGCTATTATTTGGTAATTTGAGATCATGGGAGATGAACGTTTCCTCTTTATTTCACAGGATTAACTCTGGAACCGCGAGTGAAACACGGTGAAAACTCACCCATCCCTTCAGAGGCTCCCAGGTGGGATGTCTATTGCACATGTCTCTGAGTATCCTGAGAACGATAACGCAGGACTTGAGCCCGTTCACTCGAGCCTGGGAGCGACGAAAGCGAGGCAACGTGGAAGATTGAACAGAAAGAGGAGAGGAAGAAAGGAAGGGGACAAATTGAGCGCGGGAGCGGCGGTATTTTGTGCAAACACGTACAGATAACAGCCTACTTTACACCACAAAGCCACAGTCATTACAGAGCGATTGCATCTGTCTGAAAGTCTGCCTGAGCTCCCCACACAGATACAAGAGTCCTCTTATGTCTAACGCTAAAAATGCATGAGTATATTTCACTTACTACACTTTTTTTTTGTCTGAGTTTTGTCAGAAAATAACTACATTCTGAACTTTTTTTTTTTTTGGTCAGTAAGGTAAGTGAGTCGAGAGACAGATGGGGAAGGGTATGGGAAGGGGATCAAAAAGGGAAGCATTGACGTACTGTACAGAGCAGGCAGGTTAACATAATAGCCAAAAAAAGAAAAAAAACAAGTATCAACCATTGCTTTTGTAGCCTCACGATACCGTACGAGGTTAAAATTTTGCAGAATTTAATGTACGCACAGTGTAATTTTAGGGCATTTTCCTTCATGATGCTATTTAATCTTTACCCACCAAAACTGAATTTGAAAATTATACATCAGAGAATTTAAAATAAGTTGAAAATTTGGCATCATTTACTAGTGTTGATTAGTGTAAAGTGAGCAGGCACACTGCTGGAGCATCGTCCGACAGCCAGCGCGAATCGTCAGGCTACAACAAGCATCGGGCAGGAAGACAGGAAGTGAGTGGGTGCCGACCTGGAACCACTTGGCGTGTCGCAGCGCTGCCAGGGCCAGCAGACATCTGTGTCTATCCAGCACCTCCCCCTCCTCCTCCTCCTCCTCCTCATCCTCCTCCTCCTCATCCTCAGCCTCCACTGTCTGCGCGGCAGCACCCAACACTGCCACAAAACGATAACAACCCAATGTAGAGAACGTAAAGCACACACACACACACGCACACACACGTCAGGGTCTGAGTGTGTGTGTTTAAAAAAAACAAAAAAAAACTTGCGTGTGTGGATGGGTGCAGACGCGCGTGGAACGGCTGGTCCGCGCGAATGCACGCATACACACACACATGCATGGAATATTTCGGTACATACAAGGTGCTTTTTTTTTTTTCTTTTTTTTTTTTTTCATGCCATAAAGTTGTTTCCTCTCCTTTGTAGAAAGTGTTCGCATCTTCTACAATTCAGAGATCTGCTTGCTCATGTGTTGAATGCATCACATGTCGACCTCCTTATAAAACAACAAGCGCTGACCCCCGGCTACACATGGACGTGTTGAAAAAAAAAAAAAAAAAAAGAAAAAATTCACACACGATATTCCACGATGTAGTACTTTACATCCATCCAGTCACTGAGGAATCAGTGAAAGGGAGAGCAACCAGGGTCAGAAGGGAAGAGACAACTTTGTGGGATGGAGAGCCCCCCCCCCCACCCACAGACATACACCAAACAAATACCTAAGGAGCGTTTGATTTACCGCCGAGGCGTATAAACTTGTTTCTTAATCCCCGGCAAGGTAAATCAATCTCTCCTTAATGTATTTGAGGAGGATTTCTTTTTATTTCTAATTTATTTTGATCCAGTCTGCACCAGGCGGGAGTCAAAATAGGTGTTTTTCTTCTCGATTACTTAAGGTGCACTTGATTTCATTGGCTCGTGGAGATAAGATATATTTGCGGCGGAGAAGCAATCCGACAACCTGTCTGGGCAAACACGGAATCAAGCGCCCCTAAAGTAGAACTATTAAACGAAAGAAAAATCTGAACGATAGTTTGACCCGGTCTGAGACAAACACAACACAGGAGGGGATCAAGGCGGGGGTTTAGTTCAGAGAGCGTCGTGGTTGGTAGGAGAGGAGCATTCCTATGCGTTCTATGCGTTTGATTCGCGCTGCCCGACACATCCGGGATGGTTGAAGCTACCGGTTCTGATCCGGTGAGGAGCATCGATGTGCCAGGCGAGGTGAATCAAACGCAGCCGTGTATGAATGAGCGTGGTTATATGTTTTTTTTTTTTCTAAAAAAGGAGGGTTTTATTATGTGCAGGAACTGACTGGAAGTGAAATAAAATAAATAAATAAATAAACACAAAGGGCTGCATGTTTCCCCTCATCGCATTAGGCTGAAATATCAGTGTCTAAAGCGTTTCTTCATAGCTGCAGAACTGGGAGCATCTAATTCACATTATCTAAACTCATCTTGGCCATTATCATCTAACTTGTACACTGGTGTGTGTGTGTTTGTGTGCGTGTGTGTGTGTGTGTGTGGGGGGGGTGAATATGTGAAAACTAAATTGAGGGAGGGTCAGTACACATATAGCAAAATGGTTCATTTAGGGCAGAGTTTCAAGCATAATTATTCACATTTCCTCAAAAATGAGACTGTTGGGAGGAAGAAGGAACCTGCACGATAACAGAACCTATTACCGTAAATAACCAAATATTAGCAGAGTTTCGGTTCCCCTTTAAACTCAGGGTGCAGGTTTATTTTGACAATTAGGAGGTAAAGAAAGAAGACGTGACCCTTGACCCTGCACCTTCTTCTTCTTCTTTGCCTTTTGCATGCTCAAAAAACGTTGAACAAGTATGACATAATATTCTAACTTTCTGTCGTCAAAAAATCTGGAGACTTTCTGTATGCACCCTTCCTTTTCTTACACTGGTGTGTGTGTGTGTGTGTGACGTATTAGGCCCCAGCTGTGTGTAGGACCACTCTGCTGCTACAGGGGTGGATCATTATAGTCTTTTCTCCTCTCGTTTGTCCTCCCACTGTTCTCTCCTCTTATGCTCGGCTGGCTGCTCCCTCACTCACTCGGCGATCTCCTTTTATCATTATCTCCCTCCGCGTTACCGACGCCGTCCTCCATCCTCCCGGGTCTCATTGTTAAAAAGGAAAAAAAAATTCCCTTTTGCTATGGCGTCTGCTTTAATTTACTGTTGCAGCGAACCCCTTCCTCCTCGCTTTTGCCACACAGAGAAAGACGGCTGTATCCGAAGCTTAAAGAGCGCGTATGCAGAAAAACGACATTTAAGTTCCCGCCGATTTTTGATAGATCTCAATTTTTTTCCCCGCCTTCGGCTACGCGATATTTATCACTAGCTTCGTTTTCACTCCATTTCACATAATTTGCTTACTCTACAATGTACCCTGGCGTGGTGAAAGTAAAACTTTATGGAGAAGCAGCTTTTAGTTTTTTTATACTCCCTGTATATCTGAAAAACTGCAGATCTGCTTAAATTTCCCCCCGTTCTTTGAAATCAAGGCTACGGGGAAACATAAATTATACTTTATATTATTGATTTTGCCCACCCCCCACCCTTGGTAATATTATATATGGCGATATTTGGACAGGACAATATGTAAAATCAGCCCAAGCCTAACCCCAGTGATCAGTGTGATTGATTAAAGAGCCAGAAGCGGTATTTTAAAATCAACATAGTGAGTATTGGATCAAATCAGAAGGCGTTATTGATTCATCTACCAGCATTTGAAGAGCCGAGCTCGTGTTATTGGGTTTTATTTTTTGTGTTTCTGACCAGGCGTTAACGTGGAAAAAAGCTATTAAGAGATGCGACGCGCCGGCCTTCATCCCTCGGCCTGCTTTCGGCACGCCCCGATGAAATCTCAGCAATTAGACGTCTTGGTGTGACAGGCACATGCCTCGCGAAGGAAATACGAGCGGTCCCGTCGCGTCTCTCCCAGAGACCTGAGTGTTTAGTTGGACAGGAGCCACAGGATGGATGGGCGGCTACCGCTGCTGCCACTCGGTTTATTGATTCGCCCCCCTCCGCACCCCCCACAACCAATTATTATAACCAGTTCCTGCTACCCATGAGGGGATAGGAGAGGGGGGGGGATCACCAGACAGGTTCTAGCTCCGTTATGTGTCAGTCATTGAGGTGGAAGCCATTGTTTGAGGGAAGTATTTGCGATATAAAAAGATTCACCCAGAATGAATGCATGTGTGATCTGACGATTTACACGCCATCTGTGTTCCTACCTCGCCCGTTCTTCTTCTCCTGCTCCTCCTCGCCATCCTCCACTTTCTCTTCCTCCTCCTCCTGCTGTTTCTCCTCCTCCTCCTCCCTCCTTTCCTCCCCATCCACCATCTCCTCTTCCTCTTCCTCCTCCTCGTCCTCTTCTTCCTCCTCTTCCTCCTCCTCCTCCTCCTCGTCCTCCCTCATGGCAGGTGAGGTGAGGGTGATCTTCAGCGTGAGCTTGGGCTCCGCGGTGGTTCGTACCAAGATGGCCGCCTCGGGCAGGGAGCTGGCGACCTCGTATTTCTCTTCTGTCAG
>JAYKQN010000013.1:20517500-20542500 GCA_036785175.1 Eupleurogrammus muticus | reverse complement strand
GACCCGGGCCTGGACGCCATCGCCCTTGCTGCCGCTTTTGTCCAGCCAGTCGGCGACGTGTTTGAGCGCGCACTCCACGGTGGACACCAGCGTCTGGACGGCCTCCAGGTCGTGCGAGGAGGGGTAGATGGTGGAGTGCTTGGCCATGACGTGGCGGTCATCGTTGCTGAAGGAGCGGAAGGACCTCTGGGGGGGCAAAAGGAGAGCGTTATGAACCCAAAATGGCTGGACTACTACTCTATTTTATTTATATATATTTTTTTGTTTTTAACAGAAAGATGCAACACCGGAGAGAAGGCTTCAGCAATAGATTGATGTGGTTGAGCTCCGGTTTTCTCCGTTACACACATATTTCCTTCACGCACTCACACAAACCTAATCACAACACATCCATTATGTGAATGTGTGTGTGTGTGTGTGTCTGTGTGTGTGTGTTGCTTTCATGCATGTATCCCTTATGGGAGGGAAATCAATTCTCCACTCAGTGACAGCTCCCGTTTAATGGCGCTGACCCTGTCACGCATGCACGAGTACACACACACACACACACACACACACACACACACAGATTCACACACACACACGGCGGCCGGCGATTCGTCTGACCACCGGCCTCATATCCTCTCCACCTGTCTTAATTCCATCAGACTCTCCAGGCCTTGGGAATTCATGTCAGCTCTTCCGTCACCCTCAAATTTTTTTTTTTTTTTTTTTTACTTTGTCCCTGGTCCGGGTGTTGAGAGGGAAGCGACCAGGTGGGAAACATCAGACAAGAGGTAGAACAGAGGCGAGTAAACAGCTGAAAAATAGAAAAAAGGAAGGAGGCACGGAGAAAAAAGGAGAGCTATGGGAATAGAGCAGAGTCTGAAAATGGTTGTGGGAGGAGGGGGGGGCTGGATTCAAAGACAAATTCTTCCATTTGCCAAGAGATGAAGGAGAGGAACAGGTGTGACTCGGGCTTTTATGATTCCCACCCTGCAATTAATCTCACACAGATGGATCCCTGCGCTTATGTGCATTCGTATGAAGGAGCATCATAAATTGCTCATCAGCTGTCCGCGTCCTTTCAGGGCGTCGCAGCGTTTCGGCAGGTGGTTGTTTACGAGGCCGAGTGGTAAAGGTCCCGGTTTGTATAAACTGAGATTTTAATGGCGTTTTTTTTGTTTTTTTGTTTTATTATAAGCAGATCTTGTTGTATAAATAGTCACATGTTTCCAAATACTCCAGAGCAAAACATGCACAGTATGCAACAACACTGTTTAAATACATATACATATATATATATATATATATCCACATATATACATATTGACATACATACACACGCACACACACACACATATATATATATATATACATATACATATTGACATACATACACACGCACACACACACACACACATATATATATATATATATATACACATATACATATATACACATATACATATATATACATATACATATTGACATACATACACACGCACACACACACACATATATATATATATATACACATATACATATATACACATATACATATACACACATATATATACACATATATATATACACACACATATATATACACATATATATATACACATATATATATATACACACACACACATATATATATACACACATATATATATATACAGATATATATATACACACATATATATACACACATATACACACACACATATATATATATATATATATATATATATATATATATACATACATACATACATACATATATATACACACACACACATACATGCATGCATACATATATATACACACACACATACATGCATGCATACATATATATATATACACCAGCAAACACACACAAAAAATGCTGTCAGGACATTGTTGAAGTTGTGATGTCACAACTGCACATTCACGGCTATGAACGTTTTTTTTGCTTTTAATTTAAGACATAGAAGCTTGTTCAGTTCTTCAGTTGTAGAAACAGCTGTTGCTCAGTCACTCAATGTTACTCATGTATAGCATTTTTCTCATTAATAAACAGGATGACATTTGAAGTCAGTTCTTGACTTTACTCCATTCTTGCATTATAGATAGTTTCATTTGCATGATGCTTGTACATGTTGTTGTGCAGTGAAACTTGAGTTGGAGAAAATAGTGAAGACCTGTTCACAGCCAATAATATCAGCCAATCAGAGAAGAGGCTTGTAACAATGAGACAAAACCTTTTCTTTTTAGAACTCCAGAGAGACGATGTAAAGGTTTAATTGAAGGAATTTGGTATTTAAAAAGGTAGAGTATGCAGGTTTGTGTTTGCCAACAGCCAAGTGTCTTAAGATTAATGACAGAAAAGTACAGAGAGAAGAACAATGCTGTGAAACAGAGATATAAAATAATGTCTTTTTTCTAATTCTGCAGCAGCATTTACATTCTAAAGCAAAGATAAAAACACCCACACCTCTTCATTACCTCCCAGAACACTGCAGAAGGTGCTGCCATTGAATCCTGGTAAAAAGTAGAAAGCATTTCTGCATAAGAAAAAGAAACACACCAACACACACTTCTAGTGGGTCATAAGTGATGATTGAGGGGGATTACATTTGTATGAGCCTATATATTGTTATTAAATGCAAAACTAATACAAAAGTAAGTGGCAACGTATGGACCAGATGATGATAACGACGATACCTTTGCAAGTATAATTACATTGAATGCATTATAATTTAATTACCATAACATCTGCTATAGTACACTTCATGTACATCCTCTGCAGCAGCTATATAATTAATAACAGAAATACCGTACAACAGATAATTAATATATTAGAGCGACTGTCATAACACATGGGTTTATATTAATATCTCAGTGCTATTATGGCTGGCAGCAACACGTCTTCTTTTGTAATTTTAATTCCTGTTATACTGAAGTCGCTGCAGTTTTGATTCAGCTTCACTTCTCTCACTTTCCGCCGCCTTGATCGCTGTAGTTCAGTTTCGCTTTGTCTGAACTTTTATCCCTTTGATGTCTTTCTTTCTTTCTTTTTTTTAGAAATCTAAAGATATTATATCTTACAGAAACAATTAGGGTTGATAAGTTGTGGTGTTGTTTACCGTACGCGGTCACAATGTGACCTGAATTTGAAGGAAAAAGGGTTCATTTTTAATCATTAGAGGCTATCACGCTGCGGCGGTGCCCGAGGTGGAGGAGGCTGCTCTCAACAAGCTGCAGAGTAGACCTGCTTATCTCACACACACACGTTTCCCTTTATTCACTGCACACATACACATATCTACTCAAAAGAGGAACACACACCAAGGATGTCCCCCCCCCGCACACACAGGCACAGCAGAGATGACCTTTTTGGAGCAGCGTGATGTAGCTTGAGCGCTAGTATCAATCCACTTGAAATCCAAGGACTACCTGCATGCACACATGTGCACCCACATGCACGCACGGACACACACACACCATCCCTTTTCTAATTGAACCGGTGACATTCTCTTTCACCACAGTGAACGCGATAAGGCAAACAGAATTCGGTTGGAAGCGGGGACAACAACCACGGCTTCACAGCCTTTATTAGCTCAAATATTTGGCTGGGCCGGACGTTGAAATTCCCACCGGAACCTAAAAAAGCTGCGACTCTCGCCGACACTTTGACAAACACGGCACCCTCAAGTATAAGAGTATTAAAAAAATCCATGTGGTCTAGTTTCTTCTCATGACGTGCATGGCTTCATTTGACATTTTTCCCCAAGGCAGTCGATACTTGGGTGTACCTTGAAATAGTGTTTTCAATAGATCTTTATTAGTCGTTATGAAGCATCTGTCAAAAATATTAAGCCTCTTTCATTTTTAATGTGTGTGTGTGTGTGTGTGTGTCAGCTGCAGTATGCACCGGCACTGGTGAAATGTCAATACTTATACAATATCCGTTCACTTTACTACTTGTACTTTTAATACGAAGCTTCAATGCGACAATTACTTGCAAAAACATAAAGTGAGACACTGAAAAATGCATGAGTGCCACCATTCTTTTGTTTTTTATCAAAACCTGTGCCTGAAATCTTATCAATTGAATAATAATTGGTCTAATATTGAGTAGCAGTATATTCCACTGGCAGATCATTTAGCTTTTTATTTTCCCATGATTTTGGTTAATTTTGTCTTTATTTAAGAAAACGGGACTTACATTTTCTTAAAAACAGATTCAATTGATGAAAATAAATGAAATATGCTAAATATCTACCAGAAAAATAAGATAATTGTGTTTAACATTGGACTAATTGTACCAAAACCAGAGACATTTTCCCCTGATAGATGATAGGATTTCAGGTTTTGCAGTGTTTATGGTTGATGCTCAGGAGAACATGTTTTACACTCATTTTGGCTCATAAACAACTTTTATTGTTGCTTATTTAAAAAAAAAAGGGCCAAAAAGTGACATCTGGTCTCTACTGGTTTGCTTGTGTACGATGTTGTATGGTTGATTTGCTATCGGAGGAACAGAAACTTGACGAAACTGCACTGCACAACAAACTCGTGCATGCTCCTGGACCCCAGCGAGACGCGGCTCAGGCAAGTTTACAAATGGTAAGTGCGGCTTTAAGCCTCTTAAAGCGCTCGGCTCTCATCAGCCGACTCTGCTGCTCAGATGAAATTCAAATGTCAGGAGGCGCATAAAAGCTTACGAATGGCTCCATCTGCTTTAGGATATACGGTGATACGGTCACCTCAACGCCGATTTATCAGCTCCTACAGTCCACTAATTCTGTCCTGATGCAGCCATGTTTTACACTAGCGGGTATCTGTGTGAACTGAGAGTTCAATTCCACCTTGGAGCTTCTCTGATTGCTCAAGGAATCAATAGCATCACAAACTCACCACTTACATTGTCCTATCATAACCGTAATTATAATTCTGATCTTAGTTCATTTGAATATGTGTAGTGCAAAATCTCACGCCAATTCATATATAAATAAGCCTACATATTTTTAATGCGCGTGTGTCAGATTTAATCATTTGTCAGTGTGCCATATAGGGGAATTATCTCTAATAAGACAATATAATCATGGCATTTGAGACGATCTGCATAATTAATTACCATGAGTCGGTATGCCGTGTGATTCTGGTTTGACATTTGGACTGAAAACACTGAA
The DNA here is from genome assembly GCA_036785175.1 of Eupleurogrammus muticus. Lineage (NCBI taxonomy): Eukaryota > Metazoa > Chordata > Actinopteri > Scombriformes > Trichiuridae > Eupleurogrammus > Eupleurogrammus muticus. The sequence continues at coordinate 20,537,344 of JAYKQN010000013.1, read as the reverse complement.
CCACTGTATAAGGCTAGAGTGTGTAACGCATGCAGTGTGTCAGTGCATGCTAGTACCATAATTTAACTTTTATCATATTATTAGTAGAATATTAAATCATATAAAAAAAAAACTGTTTACTGTGATGTGGTAACATCTAATCACCCCAGCAAAAAATAATAAAAAATAATATAATAAAAATAATGTAGTTTCATATGTATAAAAATGGGAGATTTTCTTTGCATAAATATATGTCTATATGAAAATGAATTAATTGAGCCATTCATACTTTAGCTTAACCTTAATCCTTCTCACTCATTAAAAATCCAAAAACGTATTTATTTCAAAACTGCTGTTCATTCTGGAGTGTGTGTGTGTGTGTGTGTCTGTGTGTTTGTGTGTGTGTGTGTCTGTGTGTGTGCATAGCACGTCCACTTGAAAGGCTTCAAGTGTCCACTTGACGTCACGGGATGGACGTGTCAACAACCGTCGGATGTCAATTTCTGCAGAGTGTACCATTACTCTGTGTATTATTGTGAGTATCTTTATGCTTGTGTTCCTTCTCGTAGCAGTGTTTAACACACCAACAGTCGCACGTTTTATGAGCCGTTGCTAATGGGAGCTTCTGCAGCCATAAACCACATTGCAGGGAGTGTCTTTGTACAGTATCTACGTGTGTGTGTGTGTGTGTGTTTTAACCCGACCATGGGGGAGTTGCTGCCCAGCCGCTCGCTCTGATCGCCATGTAAATCAGAGCAGTTAAGGAGGACTCACTGACAGGAATCGACCCCCCCGCCCCCCAGGCCGGCGTGTGACCAGATAATGTTGCAGACATTTAGACAAGTGGTACGATAAGTAAGCCGGGGACAGGGACAGATGCAGGATTTCACGGTTTCCCGCTGATTAGAATTGAAAAAGCCGCATTTTTCTTAACATTCTGCAAATGAAATGGGGAAAAAAAACAATTATGCATGCTGCAAATTGATTAAAAGTAAAACATTTAATAATATGCTGCAGCATAGTCGACACAAACCAACATATCATGATGTGTGTATTAGGATTATTAATTTAATGCTGTAAGTGCTTGAAGTCATCGTTTTGCCCTCTTCACATTCTGATTACGGTTATTTTCTAGCGAAGAAACCACATGCACACATCCAATCTGTTAGAGCCTAATGTGGTCATCCACGAGTTCATCCTGGCCACTGCACAGCCCGGAGGCGCAATATGTTCTCCTGTCCGAGAGGGCAGATGTGAGCGTAGGTATGAAAGCGAAAATAAATCATAAGCGACGGCTCAGTCACGGAGGATCTCTATCCAGATGCCTCCGACAACCCCCGTGTCACCTACACAATACGAGACCAGTTTTTCAAGAAGTTGTCCTGAAGCCAAATTCTTGGAAGTGGAGGTGGAGTTCAATCATGAAGTGTCAAAGTTAATGCCGTCATATCTTCTAAAATTCTGTTTTTAAAGGATACAACAGTCGTTGTAAAGCAACTTATTCAGAGGTGAATGTGAAAGCAAACACAGACAAATGGTCAATAATAACCTTTTAAAATGAATCTGGCTAACCCAGGGGCTTGTTTAAAACCAGCGTGACCATTCGTCGGCTCGTGATTTTATCCCATCAGACTACTTTTTAAGCTTTATGATCGCAATATTATCGCTGAACGACGGCCAAACGCACTAAAAGTAATACGCCGCCACCAATTATTCTTTGACACGTCACAAAATTGATCGCGGTTGCTTTACAGTGAGACGTAAATAGGAAAAAAAAAAAAAAAAAAGCATTAACATTAACCTCTTACTAGGTTGTAATCCGTCTTCGGTTTAATCCAGGTCAGACAGTATATTTATCATAAATTTAACATTACACATACATAATGTGGGAATGTTGCTGAGCCACCTTTTTCCTGCAAAGCCACAAGCACAGGCCATGTGCTGCATGCATGTGTGTGTATACCATTCTTTCTCAGTGCTTTTAAACCACACACACACACACACACACACACACGCGCACACACACACACACACTTCCCCAATTACGCTCCATTTCACGCTCCGGCGAGGCCAACTGGCTGCCAGGTCCATGTTACATAACCACATTACACAGCATTTACAACTGGCTGTGTACTAAACTAAAACGTGAGCGTGCACGCACACACACACAGACACACAGACACACACACACAGACACACACACACACAGATGCAAGAAAACACTGCACATGCATGAAAAAAAAAAAGAAATCTGTTAATACACACACTTAGAATGGAAATTATCCCTGACATACGGATGTGAAACCTACACAATGTCCTACACACACACCTGCCATCACAACCCATTATGTCAGTAATACCCTGCAGGAAAAAACATTTCAGTTCAAGGTGTTGTGGTTAGAGACACATACACCCTTGTCACTTCAGGAAGTGTCTTTCCTTAACCATCGCCGCCTGTTTCTTTCTTTCTTCCTGGTCTCATCCTGTCTCCCTGTAACCGTCCGCTATAAATTACAACACTCGATACCTGCTTGTTCTGTTAAAATCACTCAGAGCAGCATTTAAAGTGTGTGCATCCGACAAGGTGTTTGCACGCTCCTATTTTTAATAAGTCATGTGCCTGAAGTGCAGGATGACAGCTCACACTCTTACACTTAGAAGAAATAAGAGATGAGAGAGGAAAGTGGGAAATGCCTTGAGAAAGCAAGAAAAGAAGTGTGACCAAAGCTGCAAAAAAAAAAAAAAATGGAGATGCAGGGAGGTAAAGATAAAACTTGGTTTTTAACATTTTCATCCAGCCGCAGGAAAAACAAGCTGACAACACAGGCCGAAAAAGCACCTTATATAAAAACGTTTCTAATGTCGCACCTCTTTAGCGCATTCTCAATTATTTCCTGTCATGGAAGAAGAAAACATCCAACGTGACTATAAATAGAATCATTTGTCTATAAAATTGTTACCTCTGCCTCCTTATTAATGTATAAGAATAAAAAAGAAAGAAATATGGACCAACTTACAAAGAATTTTTTGACTGACCATGTCAAACCATTTGATACTGAAAAGTAAAACTAAATAAAATCAGCTTATCAGCGTGATTGTGGTGTAATGTCTTTAATTTCTTTGTCTCCAACATTTCAGACTCAGTAACACACCGGTCTTTCACAGTGAACCAAGCGCTACAGACGCTTCGTCATATTTCCTCGTCTTAGCTTTGGGAGACTTTCGTTTGTCTCTTTATCTCCGTCTCTCTCCGCCTGTCTTCTCATCCCTGTTAAATATGTTTTCATGGTGTCACTTGGTGTCTACACCTCATACTCATACTCTGTGCTGTATGCTCCTTGCTCACACTCTGCCAATGAGAGCGCCACTGCATGTAGTGGAGGTGTAATTGCACTTTATTCTAGGACAGTAAAAATAAATAAAAAAAAGTTTCAAAAACTTTAAAAAATGGTTGTGAGTGATGGGACAAGCGACGCTGAAAAACAGCAGCAGCAGCAGCCTCTGTAAAAAACCCTGCAGCTGCGGGGAGGTTGCATTAAAAATTCATCCTGTGGTTTATCTGCACTCTGCTTGGCAGGTCTGTGCCCGCCACACTCCACTATCTGCTTTTTATTGTGCTCCCGTTCTCTCGTCGTCTTTCAAATCACCACGTGCGAACGCGGCCAGGATGGCGCCTATATATATATACATATATATCAAAATATGCCGGTGAAATCACACCTGCGACGGCGTGACACAGATCTCGCGGCAAAACAAGGAAATAGACGACGAGGAGGGAAAATGACACACGACGTTCAAGTCGATCTGGACAAATGAGATACACGGGAAAAACTACAAGAACATAATGCGCGGCAATAAAAAAACAGCTCATCGCCGTCTGCAGGATTCCCAGGCTTTCTTATATCATTAAGTCCGCCGTCATCAATCAAGCTTAAAAGCTGCTCCTCAAAACACGCGCATACATTACCTAGCCCACTTTGCACTAAAGGTGGAGATTTCATTTATCTTTGTCCTTTTGCTTCTGGTAATGTGTCGGCGTGGTTTAAAAGGTTTACGGCGCGCTAATAAAATATTACGACTGGACTGCTAAAAGCACAGAGGCTGACTTTGCATTGTTGCTGGGCACACTATTAAGAGCACTGAGAATAGACTAAAATATACATCAGGTTCTGTCTTATGGAATGTTTCTCATATTTTAAGCTTTATTTAAAAGGTACTTCAGTGTTATACTAATTTCCTGTAAAGGTTCAGTTATATGGATGTTTTAATGGTTTGTGTTTGTGATTAACCTGATCATTTTTAGTTTATTCATATTTATATGAGAAAACCTCAGCTACAACTCTAAATAAAGTAAACTAAACAACTTTGCAACTAAACACCAGTGGAGTTTCTATGATTTTAGGAACAAATATATATATATTTATATTTTAACTATTATCATAATTATTGTACTTCGCTTTGCAGATAATTTAGAGTTTAAGTTTTTTTTGCTGACTATTTGTATGTTTAATAAAACACAATGTTTTGCAATATTCTTCTGTAGTCACCTCACATGTTGTAGGTTTCTTTAATGTCAGATTTAGATACCATAAACCTTACCCTTGCGGTTGTAGAAATATTTCAGATTTATTATCATTTATAGCAGGAAAATCTAAAAAGAATTCTTAAAGAAGTTTTGCTTAAAGAAAAAAAGTGATGTATTTATTTAGATTGTAATGCCCACTCAATATATTAGGATTGCTGTTAGTTCTGATAATTCTTACAATAGTAAATTGTTTTTTTTTGTGTCAGGTGTGAACACATTTCTCATTTTACAGATCAAATTAATTACTTGGTGTCTACACTTCATACTCATACTCTGTGCTGTATGCTCCCTGCTCACACTCTGCCAATGAGAGCGCCACTGCCCCCTAATGTAGTGGAGGTGCAATTGCACTTTACACTCAATACAGATCAAATTAATGTCCTGAGAACTCTGTTAGATAGCAGCCACATTATTTAAAAAAAACATGGAAAATAAACTCTCTAGAAATTAATAAGCAAGTCAGGATCCATAACAATTCAATGCGAAATACCAACATATTATTTGACTCAGAATTACACACGATTAAAGAATGCTAAATAAATGTACATTTGTAATATGTATCATCCAAACAAACTAAACTACATTCTCCTCCTACGACCGACTAATTTACTGACAAAAGCTCTTCTAAAGCCTGAGAGTTTATCTAGGCACTTGTGTCTTTTAATAATTGTACAAAAGATGAGCGTGTTTGACATTCAGCGCTGCCTGAGAAGTGGAGCCGTAAAGTAAAAACCTTACACCCGGCGAGTCCTGCACAACCTCCTCCAGCAAGCCGAGGGGGTGAACTAATGATGACATGCAGCGAGATATAGACAGATGCAACATAATCAACCGAGAGTGTGCGAGGAGAAAAAAAATAAATAAAGAAGGGGGCAACGATGACACAGACAAATACCGCCAGCGAGCGTGTGAATCCATTAAATGCAGAAAGGTCGATGAAGAAGCCGTTTGGTGGTTTGCACGGCGACACCCTCGCCAAGATCACCCTGCAGGCTCTGCTGCATCACCATAACTTAGGACTAATCATGGCGCCGGGTTTGCAAGCCACGCACGCACGCACGCGTGTTAGCCCTGGTTATTTATGAGCTCCAACCATGTGACGTCCAACTTCAGCACCTTCTGCAGCATCTCTTCATTCACTTTCCTTTCCCCCCCTACAAACCTTCCACTCTCTTCCACCCTTATCCCTATTTTACTCCTTTTTCCCCTCCTCTCCTCCTCTTGTTCTAGATTTTAATAATTAATCTCCTGCTCCGCTCCCTCCCTCGGGGTGGGGCGGGGGGGGGGCTCCCGCTGTCACGGGCCAAGACCATTAATCAATCCCTCGTTTCTTTTCCTCTCCCTCCACTCTCAAATTCTCTCCTCGCCTTCCGCATCCTTTGCGCTTTTCATCTCTCGTGTTTCTGTCCATCCGTCATGTTTTTTTTTCTTCTTTTTTACGCTCTTATCTGCCCCCTCCATCGCTTTCTCTCTCTCTGTCTGTCTTTGATCTGCCTGTCCTGTCCTCCTTCTAAACAAAACGCTAGTTCCTTTAACCCTGTTGTCTTCTCTGTTCTTCATCTTCTTAGGCTATATTCTTCTGTTTTTTTTTTTACCGCCTTATATTGCCCTTTAGCTTCTCATCTCCCGTTTACTCATCCAAACTCCCCGTTAAAGGGTTTTTACCTTGTACGATGTGAGTAAATGGTAAATGGCCTGCATTTATATAGCACTTTTCTAGTCTTTACACTACAAAAGCACTACATTCACCCATTCACACACAGTGGTGGTGGTGGCACATGCCATCGGAGGCAAATCGGGGTAAAGTATCTTGCCCAAGGATACAACCAACTCGGAGGAGCCGGGAATTCTAAGGACGGGGGATGAACTGTAGAGGCCTGAAATTTGTGATTCCGGGCTGTACAATTAAATTGATTGACGGACAGACAGACACCTGAATGCAACAGATATTTCTCTCTGTATGTGATGCCTGAAAATAGTTGTCAGATTGAACTCTAGACACCCTCCAATTTGGAGACTCTCTCTCTTTTTTGCTTGTGGATACACTATCGGTGTCCAACTGCACGAACACACACACACACACACACACGCACACACACAAACAGTGCATACATAGAGGGTGTATTACCATGCCTGCAGGAGGAGTGGTTTGCGCGTTTCCTTCCTTCTGACGCCCCCGCCTCTGGATGTTCGCTGGGCGCGTGGTGTGCTGCAGAAGCAAGGTTACCCGGTCAGGATGTTGCTGTCAGGCCTTTTCCGCTCCTCATGTGCTCCCCTGTCACTTCGGCCACCGCTCGACGAGAAGCTGCACTTCTACAAAAAAAAAAAAAAAAAGGGGACACATAAGGGCGGGCGGTGTCAACCACAATAAATAAAAATAAATAACAACTAAAACGAGTACCGTGACAGACCACATAAAAAAAATAATAATTAAATCAACATGGACGGTTTCTATTTAACTTGCAGAACGCAATTCCAGCCGTTACTTCATTTGCCCTTGTAGCACCGTCTCACACACACGGCTTTCTCGGCAGGGGGGCCGTCCCCGTCCTTGGGTAAAAGATCTGACAGAATTGCTGATCCGCCCATGTGGAGACAGACATGTGGACACACACACACACACACACACACATTACGACACACAGACACACAGGCTTTCATTCATTTTTCATGAGCTGGCAGGGATCTGAGCGAGGGGGATGTAATACAAACATGTACTTGTTTTCATACACTGGGTTACACACTTACACCTCACACACACACACCCTTCTTCTACCCTCCACACATGCATGCAAACTAGTTGGCAGTCGACAAGTTAACTGCATTTAATTTGTTTAAAGGGAACCGCCTCAAGGTGAATTCATATCTATAGCATCTTGACATTTGAAACCACTTTGCAGGAGAAATGATGATGAAATCGTATGAAACGTCTTTTTCTTTATATATATTTCTTATTGCTGGAAAGCTACTCTGAGTCATGTATCCCATGACAATCACTCAGGAGGGAGACAGAGAGGAAACAAATGGAGAGAAACGGGGCTGAGAAAAAAAACAAAACTCAGAGCCGGGCTTTTAAAATGACAATGTTTAGTGGCTGGCGAGCACTCGACCGTGGTGCTGCAGAGTGATGCTTCCAACACAATGTGAGACAATAATGGCTCTAACCTTATCTTTGCCGGGCTTGTATTCCTTTTAGTGTGCAAAAAAAACAAAAATAACACTGGGGGGGAAAAAAAAAAAAGATAGAAAAAGAGAACAAACCCTAAATGATTCACTGCCAATTTCACTGCATGTTTTAACAAGCTTGAGATTATACAAAAAAAATGAAAAGTTTAGTGAAGTTCTTCGTTACCTTTGGCTCATCTTAGGGCTCCGTACGGTAAATCAAACACGTTGCTATGAAAACACATTGGCCGTTTTTTTTTTTAAATAAATTGGTATGCGAGAGTTCGTCGAGTTGAACAGATATACAACAACGTTCCTATTCACAACAGGAAAATGTCAACAGTATCACCGCTGACGGTAAAACAGGCGCATCTGGTCACACTCAAATCAGAGCAGTGACATTTATAGAGTCACGTGTGTGTGTGTGTGTGTGTGTGTGTGTGTGTGTGTCAGTTACCCATTCAGGCAGGTCTGGGAGAATTAAGTTGTTAATTTTTTTTGATGAGAACTTTGACAAAATATATTTATTTGCCATGTTTTTTCCGCCCCATGATGAATGTGAGACAAAAAAAAAATAGATTGTATGTAATAATTTGACAAGAATATTACATACAATCAAGAAAGAATTTACTGATATTTTTTTTTTTTGTATTGTGTATACAGGGATGCATGGGTTAAATGATAAAACCTGAGCTACAACACTGAATAAAGTATTTTTATCTGTAGTAAAACTCAATGTTACTGTTACAGCGTCAATATATATCATCAATATCTGCATTATCAATAAAATAAGAAAGTAGTTTAATATAATATCAGTAGTAGGGCTTATACTAACCATTGTTCTGATATTTAATTTAGATTTGAGCTGTTTTTTACTTGAGTCCTTAATAATCTCCCTTTTTAATGTTTAATAATAATCCTCAGTGTGATTTCAATGATTTTATCTACAAATAATTGATCTTTGAACTCTTATCTTATAAATCATTGGGTTTTGCATTGAAGATAATATAGCTTATTTCTTATTTGCTGTGTAAATTGATTCTGACTGTTCTGTAGTCACCTCACATGTTGTAGATTTTATTTTGATACCAGGATTAAGTACAACAACCTTTGTGATTGTACTGAGAAATAGGCCTGTGGCTTAAGTGGTTAATTAAAGTATGACAATCAAATTCTTATCATTCATCAAATTATGAATGATAAGGTCAATTTTACTTTTGATTTCAGGCTACAATGCATCTAAAATACAGCAAAAACGTATAATGTATTGATAGATTCTCATTAGTGGATTTCATTGTGTTTGCATAATTATCCATGGAATCAGGGATAGGAAACAATACTGATTAATGTAGGCCAGTAGTAACACATGAATCTACTAAACTCCATTACAGACACTAGAACTATCACTGCTAAATGTCTTTTTTTCTATAAATTCTATATGATAAATAACATTATCAGTAATGTGTGGAGTGTGTCCTCAGCTCCACACTTTATTCAGGGTTCCTAGACGACATGCGTGGTTGTTCGTCTCTCCTGGAGTAGACCTGCTGCTGGATTAAACTGTGATGACGGCTCTCAGCGAGAGAGAGAGGAAGAGGTGTATGAGAATAGAGAGAACAATGGAGGAAAATTGGAAATGAGCATGAACGAAAGCAAGTACGACGAGAGTGCAAGTGTGTGGAGTGAGGGGGGGGGGGAGCAGGCAAACGAGGCGACACTATTAGGAGAATACAAAGCGGAGTAAGGGGGCAGAGGGGAATCGGATAAACAACAGCGGCAGATATCGAGCCACCTCCCCCCGCCCCCCCGGGGGCAAACAGACTCCACCAGAGGCTGCTCCTTGTTTATAAGCTGAGCCACCGGCCTGCAACGCCGACAATTACCTCCTCCACACAGCTGGCAGGGACAGAGGCCGTGTCGCTGCACTGGTGTGTTGCCAGGTGCATTACAGCCAACACACTCCTAGCTTCCTGGGGGGCCAGGAGTGTGTTGGCTCGGCCAGTTTGGAGTGTAGACACATGATTAGAGTGCATGCGTGCAGACACAAACAACCCTGCCAAGAACGATAATAACAATGTGCCACAATAAAGTGCAATTACACCTCCACTACATTAGGGGCAGCAGAGTGTGTGCAGGGAGCATACAGCACAGAGTATGAGTATGAAGTGTAGACACCAAGTGACACCATGAAAACATATTTAACAGGGATGAGAAGACAGGCGGAGAGAGACGGAGATAAAGAGACAAACGAAAGTCTCCCAAAGCTAAGACGAGGAAATATGACGAAGCGTCTGTAGCGCTTGGTTCACTGTGAAAGACATCACACCCCAATCACGCTGTTAGGACCATTTTATGTAATTTTATTTTTCAGTATCATATGGTTTGACACGGTCAGTCAAAAAATAGTTATAGTTTAATTAAGGATTTGATTTATTTTTTGAATTTCGGATGCACTTTATATCTTTTCTGTTAGTTGATAAAGCTATCCGTTGTTGTAAGTTGGTCCATATTTCTTTTTTAAATTATCTTATACGTTAATAAGGATACAGAGGTACGTATACAAATTTTATAGACAAATGATATTTATAGTGGCATATGGGGCGTGACATGTTTTCTTCTTCCATAAGGGCGGTGTGACAGAAAATAATTGAGAAGCACTGCAATAACCCAAATGAATATACAATAAACCCATATATTATTATTTCAAAATATAATAAGTCAAAAGCAGCGGGCGACACATGTGGCCTATAGCGTGCTCCCGTCTCCTGCTGAGATTCCGGGCGTCTAATGAGCCGCGGCCGCCGCTCACGCCGTTTCTGCTTGTTTATTCGGAAAATCCTCGGGGGGCGTTCCCTTCAGTGGGCTCATCCTGACCAATTATCGCGTTTCTCCCCGCATCCATCCAACCGCCGTTCCCGCGTCCGGTATCCATTCGTCAGGTTGCCGCTTCTCTCCCTCTCTCTCTCTTCTCGTATTCACGCGAATTCCGGGGCTGGTCATTAATGTGTGATTGTGTGTTTGTCTCCAGAGGAGGAGGAGAGAAGTGGAGCAACTGGCAGAAGTCCTTCCTCATTAACGCTGGTGGTGCTTCACAGATATTAGCATTTTCGTGCACACACACACACACACACACACACACACACACAGATTTCACACACACAGGCATGTGCACATGTCATCCTCGCCTCAATTCGGTGCCATAGTTATTGAATACATTTCTGCTGGAAACTTTATGCATGAGGGAAAACACACACACACACCTGTGCTGTCCTCCCAGTGCCAAGACTCGGTGATTACATCCTGTTTTCCCCACAGAGATGAAAGGAATCAGGCAGGGGGATAAGGAAACGAAGGGATGGGGAAGTGATTGAAAGATGAAGGAGAGATACCAGAGATGGAGATTTTTTTTATGCTGAGATGGCTCCGAGCAGCAATTTACACCTTTTCTGATCCGATAACCATCAAATAGGACGAGCAGCGGCATCGACGGAGCGAGGGGAGGCAGGGGATTGACAAAAAAAGCCAGAGAGAGAGAGAGAGGGCGTTAATTAGTGATGGCCGAGCGGCGTTTTCCACAATTTATTGCGCTTCAGAATTTTGATTATCTGCAGAAATATTAAAAATCAGATCGTCAGACTTGTTGGGATGTTTCCGCTTTTTTTTTTTTTAGCAAATTCCGTGAAATGTCGTTAACTGGAACGGCGAACGTGGCACAGATCGCGGCGTCATTATTTAATCCGACCCGTCATTATTTTAACTGGTGAAAAGCCACGACTGAAATCCAATCCGCCAATTATGAATTATTTTATTTATTTATTCATTTTTTTGTATTTTTCAGGGACTTTTAGAGAACTCAGAAACTAATGATGCACTATAAAAAAACCATCTGTAGTGTGATTATATCAGAGAAAGCCTTGGGCCTCCTGCTCCTACTGTTTTGGAATGAGATGCAGTTTCTCCAGACGAAACACACTGAATTATTTTATACAAGCTTTCAACAATCAGCGGGTTTTTTATCCACCTTAAACGGCCGTAAGGATGTGTGCTCACGGATCTGTGCATTAGTTCCAGCTCTCGCTCTTCTAGTATATACTCCTTCCTTCTCTGAACCGACGACTGTACAGACATCTCTGTGCACTCCAGCGATGCAGAACCTACACTGAATCTAATCTTTGCAAAAAAAAAACAAGCAAGCAGGTGTAAATATGGGTGAGATTTCTAGCGGTGTGTTAAGCTGAAGTTATTTTAGAGTTCGACTGTTTGTTCTCTCACCTGACTGTTTCCAGTCAAAAGTATTTCTGGCGTCACGAATGCCCTCCTCACGACACTATTTCTGCCCGAGCTTGTTCAAATAGTCATTATACACCTGAAATTGCGAGTGTGTAAGTAGCCTGTATGTTATATCAGCACTGATGTGTGTGTGTGAGGCTCCTGGGTTATTGGTGTCATAATGTTTGCAGCTGGTAAAACATCTGCAAAAAAAAAAAAAAAGCGTGCAGTAATGAGTTGGACAAACATGCAGCGCGCAGACGTGGGCACACACAGAAATAATGAAACTCTCAGGACCAGGTGGTGCACGATAAACAGAACGGATGCGGAATCACGCTCTGGTCTCCGCCACTCTATAGCCACCGCCGCCGTGGAGAAGCATGCATTGTGCAAACAGTCGGTGGCCGAGACGAGACGGCCGTTTGCACGGCTGGTTTCTTTAGCGGAGATGGGGGGGGGAAAGGGAAAAATAGAGAGACGCATAGAGTTTGGAATGAAAGGTGTTACAGAAAAAGTGGGATGCACCAGCCAGAGATGGAGACAGATATAGAGCAAGGAAGATAGAAAAGTTCTGTTGTTCAGAAGGAGACAGCTGAAACGCTCGTCTGTGTTTCGAGGAAAAAAGAAAATTGCTGCAAACTCTTGGCGTTTTTGTTCTTCCCCACCAAACTTCCCCTCTTTGCCGTTTGTTAGTATGAGTTAAGTCTCCAGGAAAAAGAGATTTCAACGTCTCTTCCTTTTCAAACAAATCACATCACGAAATCACTCCTTTCACTATTCACGTCCCGTCTCTCCTCCACACAAATATCTTCTCATTTCCTCATCTCCCTTCAATTTTCACATCTCTCTCTTTACTTTGATCCTATTTTTTTTTTCCTCAGCCAAGAGAACAATTTTAACCCCTCTGTGTCCAGAATAATAGACTGATTAGAGATAAACAGAAATAGGAATAATTTGGCGCGTTGTGAGTAATCTGGGCTGAATAAATTAAGGATATGGTTCCTGATATTGTATATTGACACCCTATCAAAATAATGGCCCAAGTCTTTGGGGAAACACAAACTTTATCAAATGCATAGAATAAATAATAATAGAACAATAAAAAAGACATTGACAGCAAATAACTGCAGACATACATACTGTAAAAAGTTGTGTCACTTTTATAACTTTAAAGAATACTTTAGGAAACTTTATCGGCTTTCCGGGTCTTCATTGCCCGTTTTTATTGAACGTTACTCATCTCCAACATTCAGATTTAATGACTTTAGGAAACTTGAGATCTGACAAATTTTCGGTGAATCGATGACACATGTTTAATGGACTGAACATCCTCGAGCTTCCTTTATTTCTTTATATATGGATTTGGCTGCATATTTATTGAATGTACTGATATGTATGGCACTTTACATTAATTTATTATTAGACTATAACTTGCTAACTTCTTGAAGCAAAAAAAAAAAAAAAAAAAGTGTAAAATGTCCAGGATTACTGTGATCATCAATAGACCAAATAAATCACTTATGTCAAAAAAAAATGTAATAAATAAAAAAATTATTAATTATAGGCCATTCTTTTACAAAGGTGCTAATATGGTATTTGTATGAAAATTTTTTTTTTTTTTTAAATGATTAATAATAAAGCCATAAGCATGGTCATAGGTGATGATCAGATCTGTACAGAGGCAGATAAAAGTGTTTCATATGATGTTTTTTAAATATTTTATTTCGAGCCTTTTTGGCTTTAAATCAAGAAAGCTAAGACTGAGGTGGACTTAACCATTAGAAAGGTAGGCAGCTGCCTGGGGGGGCCCTAAGCAGCTATAGATTTATTATGATGTTTGGATAGGAAACATAAAATGTGTTATAACTCATTAAACCCTGAAATTACATACAAAAGGGTCCCAAAAAAAAAAAAAAAAAAAAAAGATCGATGTCACTGTACGACTCCCCCAGCTCTGCACAGATTAATGGAGCATTCCATCACTCTCAGATGTTGATAGAAACGCACAAACTCCTCCAGGGAATGTGCAATTTCAACACAACATCAAAAACCAAAAAACAGCTGCACAGATTTAACGTATCACAAACTGAACTCCGGCGCTTTGAAATTCCTACTGAAACACAGATTTCCCTTTTTCTAGCATGCTGGATATGGCAGCGTGTGAGTCACGGCTTTGCCTGATGAAGTTCCTCATAAGTGAACGTGAACTTACTAGAAATCTGATTCACCATATTCAGTGGAACTGTGAGCGTGCGCCTCATACCCGACCGCATCGCTGTTGTGCGACTAATTACAGTAAATTAGGCTCTATTATGGGGTAGTTCACTCTTTAAAGTTGCTAGCCTCATCACTTTGCCTGGAGTTTCTCAGTAAACTCAGAGTCATGAAATTTAAACCCAGCGTCTCTGTGTCAGTTTAATAGGAATAGGAGCATCTGTATTTTGGCCAATCTTTGAACATTCTAGTGCGACTTTAACCCTGGATTCAACTCACCTTTCAAACCCCAGACTTACATTACCTGGCGTTGTCACTTTTCCAGGTTTTCTTTCTAATTTACTTCATTGCCTACCTCTTATTTAACGTAACTCATCTCTAACATTCTGTTTCAATGACTTTTAGAAACCTGAGATGTGGCAAAATTTCAGTGAAGTGATGACACATGTTTATTAGACTGAAGTTCCTGGAATTTCCTTTAATTCTTTCGATTTGGCCGCATGTTTATTGAATTTATTAATATGCACGGCACTTTATATTTATTTATTGTTAGACCATAACTTGTGAGAGTTTGGCTAAATTACTAGGGTTGCAAGAATCATATTTAGAGCTTCTTCTGCAGCATAGAAGCTTCTTGAAGCAACCACCGCCATAAAGGCTTGTTAGCTTGCTCTGTATTTTTTCTCTGTCAAGACAAAGGAAGAGACATTTTACGGAAACATTCTGAGGCTCAGGCTGGACACTAACCTTTCTACCCCTGTGCCGTTTGCCGTGCATGTGGAGACAATTTATCCAGATCCCGAATGAGGCCAAAGGTGGAGCAAAATTAAGAATCCCTGCATTCCAATGAGAGAGGAAGGACATATCCGGGTAAGCCTGCGGTTTGGTTTTTCTCCCTGTCTCTCGTTCCTGGATCACGTGACAAGAGGAGAGGCCATGTCCCTGTTTGCCCGCTATTGAGATGCAGACATAAACACTTAAACGTGGGCGGGATGCCCGGGCGGCGATGGTGGTGGCGGTGACAGCGCCCCTTTCCAGACACCACTCGTAAATATCAGAAGGAGCAGATCTTAAACTGATACACTTCTGGCCACAAGAGCAAAGTGTATGTACTGTATTCATATTTATATATCCATAAATCCTTTATTTAAAATTGTAGTAGTGATTGTAAGGGATTGGTTTCTCCATTGTTTTTTTGTTTTTTGTTTTATACAAACACCACATGCAGAAAACAGAAGCCACACATTAGTAAATAAATACATCAGTGTTACAGTGATGCATTTTTACACTCGTTTGTTTTTTGTGGTACAGATATGTCCAGGAAGGAAAGGAAGAGGCATCGCGTAGATATTATCTGCATTATGTCTCATTAATGCAGGACGATGCAGCAGGGCTCGACACATGCTGAAAGGGCATTAGAACAAAAAGCACCAGGGAAATGATGTCAGGTGTGTGAGTGTGTGTGTGTGTGTGTGTGTATTGTATGTGTGTCATGGCGGAGAGAATGTTGCTCATTTCCTGTTGCATCTTTTCTCAAAGCTAAAAGAGATGTATGAACTGTATGTGTACAATGGAAATGATTCATTATACATATACACACACGCACACATACATAAACACACACACACACATATATATATACACACACACACACACACACACACACACACATAATTGTTATTTTTCACATTTTCAAAGTATTGCATACATCGCTAAATGGGAAAAGAGCTAGGCCTATTTGATAGGTGTATTGAAGTGAAAAACACTACTTTGCGAATCGGAAACTAAAAATGTACATCAGGTGGAATCAGGTCACAAAAGCAGCAAATTTTGATTTGAAATGTGCCCGCCTGAGTTGCGCAGCGTCGCAATTCATCTCCACGAATGATGAAATATATGCAATATGTAAACTCTTTTATCTGTCACTCACAAAAAGTACAAAACACAATGAAAAACGAATATATTAACACATAGTGCAATATAAGCAGCGTTGTTGTGAAAGCACAGCTTTATCGGTCATAATTGAAGGCTTAATATTTAGGAAAATTGCACTTTCCCATGTTAATTAAATAGAAATTCCCTCCATTGCCTGTCACTCATCTTGCGACCACACTGTTAACTATAACTAGGCGCCCATAGGTGTGACAACAGGCAGCACAATTGCAAATTTACAACCATAAAAAGAGGCATTGGTCCATTAAAACTTCACAGATTAAAAAAAACAGAGGAGCTTTATTCCAGTCCTTGCAACAAGGAGTCCTGCTGCTCTTCGTTCCAGCTGTTTAATCAGGAACTGTATTACACCTGGGAGATTATGCAATTTAGATCCTAGCAGGATACCAAAACTCTGCAGAACAAGAGTGATACTTCTAATTTAGTTTTTTTATTCGACTCTGAAGAAACCTTTATGTTGGTTCTGCTACCTGTGGTATTGATGAGTTTTAATATATTCTGAGTTTATTTTCACCATTTTTCCTTTTCCTTATGTGAAGTTTTTACTAATATAACAATATTTAGATGTGAATTAATATCCACGAACTGACGATGATTGTGTGTATGCAAATATTATACCCACTATTAAATGACATGTAACCTTAAATTATGTATGATATTCTAGCTTACATAACATACAGTATTATACATATATATATATATATACACACACACACACACACACACACACACACACACACACAGACTCCAGTGAGAGCACACTTACAAAAGCAATTATTTCTCACACACTAACACGCTGATTTCCCAACTGAAATCACCTTATGGACCTGGTCTGTTCTAATTTATCTTGGCTGTCTTCTCTTATGTTTTGCTGGTGGCTTATTAAGTCCTTGTTAAGGCTCTGTGCTTTTTTTTTTTTTTTAAATATCACATTAGATTTTTTTCCTACCGTATTCAGTTTAATTCAAATGTTTATCAATTCTGTTATTATTATTCCTTTGATAATAAGCACTTTACTTTATATTTTGTAGAGTAAGGTAAGAAGTAATTAAACAGACATTCTCATTTCTACTGATGAGAATAGAATCGGAGTCAAATTGTTCTGACAAATGTACAAGGCCCTTCTACACTTAGTGATGTTCTATCATTGAACCATTCTGGATGCATGTAGATTTATTCCGCCAGTCCTCCGTTTATCGTCGGTGATCCCTGGACATTTTGAGTTAACTCCAACATCGAGTCTCAACATTGTAAGCGGCCCTATTTTTTTCCCCCCATTTTAGAATATCCATGCTCCCAGGTGGAGGAGCTTTTACATTTTAATGACCATTCCTAATCTGCTGTACAACTAAGCATTAACAATGACATTTTTTTTCCTCTTCATAAAAGATCAGCAATATAAGATGACTGTTGTGGTGACTAAATCCTACATATCCACTCATGCTGCAATACTAGGGTTCCTTTGTCAATGGCTATCAATAGGTTTGATTGAAGGTCAGGTTTTTGTTCAACCTGATCATTTCTCGGTGTATTCACTCCCCAGCTTTAGAGGAATGATAGCGTGGTAACATCCATATGTTCTGCGACTACCGGGTCCAGGTGCAGGCCAGCGCAGGTCAGAGCACGGAGTATTGATGAGGAGGCAGAAACCAGAGAAAACGCTGATGTCGCCACTGCTGCGGGGGGTGGAAATAGATAACATCGACAGGAGAGTGTAACTCTCCCCGGTCGATTATTAAAATGCAGAAAGCCGTGTGTGTGTGCAGTTTCGCGCTGTCGGGAAGGGTCAAGCGAGAGAGACTCAGGGTCACGGACTAACAAGGATAGATGAATGTGTTTGCGACTGAGTGCACGTGTGCGTCCGCCAACCTACCTATCGTGCGACGCGGTTATAATTAGCATAATTAGCGTTGGTCATTTTTAAATAGACGACATCTCCATGGGCTACATTACTTCTACTGTAACTGAAAACTTAACTGGTATACACACACACACACACACACAGTTGAGTACTGTCCTGCGTCAGGATGGGGAATAAATAGACTATCACTATGCCAGAAGTGAAGCATGCCGCAACTGTGTGTGTGTGTGTGTGCGAGCACACACACTGTTAGGCTCCTGCTGTGCTGATTTCAGCAGGAACAGATGGTCCTGCCAGGGCTCTGCCGAGGCTCCACAGTCCGTAGTCTGTGAGAACACTTGTGAGTGTGTGTGCGGGTCGCCGACTTCCTCCTCTCTCTTTTCACAAATCATCTACCGCACGCTCGCTCCTATCTATTCTACATACTACTACGTACGCGCAGACACACTGACACTGATTGTTGCAGCGTAAACGATACCCCAGTGGTCTTTGGCCTACTTGTCTGTTCCATTGACACTTTAGTGGCTTAATCCTGCTTGAAAGGCTCTTCACTGCTAAGCTCATGTTTGCCAACACACAAAGCCGTCACACTCCCACCCTGTGTGTGTGCGTGTGTGTGTGTGTGTGTGTGCACGAGCAGGTTTGCTGCTTATGAACACATATTCATATTAATGCCAGCTGTCAAAATTAAACCAAAAAAAGTGTGTGTTTGTGTTTTTTCCCACCTTCTTTTCCTACTATTCAAATAAGTGCTATTTATCATGGATTTAATAATAATTTAACAAATTCTCAGACCTGACTTTTTCTAATAATTCTGTTTTATAGAATGCTCTATCCTTTCAAGGGTCCATCTATTTGTCTATTTGTGTTTATATACTGTATAGGTGTCTACAGAGTATATTTATGTGGGGTATCTCGAAAATGAATAAACTATAAAACACATTGGTACACATTGTTAATTCAAATGGAGTAAATGAACGATGAGTGTTACCAAAGCAAGGTTATATGAGAGCATTTATTTCTCACGTTATCAAAGTTAAAATTATAAGAACTGCAGAGATTAAATTGCCAGAGAGATAAAAAGATCTTTGTTAGATCATAAAAAGTAGAAAAGAAGGTGGATAAATGTGTCTTTGAAAATGTTTATCATGTACAGTAGCTCCCCTCAAACCTAGATCGAGACCAAAGCGTATGAAAATTATAATCAATATTATATTCCTCGAGGTGTCCAGATGTATTATCATGCATTTTACAGCAGCTTTTTCGTTCATGATTAAATCATCACCTGGTTTAACAGCTGGAAGTAAGGTCACATTCGGGGAGAGGTTAACACCTTTGCATCTTCTCGGATGCACTGAGCTGACGCTGTCACGTCATTTCCTAAGAGCCTCATTGCTGGTTGGAGAGGTGTAACCATAGTAACCTGTGCCAATCTTAATTCTGAACTAAATTTAAAATATATATATATATATATATATAAATACACTGGCAAACTGGCAAAGTCAAACCAAATACTGTTGAAGCATTATTGACATTGTGCCAGAGCTGCCTTGGATCGCTGTCTCCCCATTGGCTGTCACGCTGTTGTTGTTGTCACTACCTCATTGCATTGTGGGATATTTATGCCGTAGTGTCTTGCACACTGTAACATTTCCCTATAAATAGCATGCAGCTCACCTACAGCTGGGTTCACATTAAAAAAAACCCTCACACACTCCTTTAGCCTGTTAACCTCAGCCTGTTTAGTATGAGTTGTGAGAGCATGAGGGAAGCTGGGGTGGTCCAGATGTGGACTAATTCCCTAATGGGTTTTTACTC
>JAYKQN010000013.1:20382500-20515000 GCA_036785175.1 Eupleurogrammus muticus | reverse complement strand
TTCTACGCAGTAGTCTGCTGGGGAGGCGGATGCTCAGACGGGGACAGAAGGAAAATTGACAAACTGGTACGGAAGTCTAGCTCTGTACTGGGATGTCCTCTGGAGTCGGTGGTGGTGGTGGGAGAGAGGAGGATGTTGGCAAAGCTGACATCCATCATGGACAACCCCCATCACCCTCTGCATGGGGTAGTGGGTGCGCTTAGCAGCTCCTTCAGCCAGAGACTCAAACACCCTCGCTGCAAGAAGGAGCGCTTTTGCAGATCATTCATCCCGACAGCAATAAGACTCTATAACATAACATAAACATAAACCTCACTGTAGTCACTGTCACTTTTTCACTGGTCACTTTTTTCTCTTCAAACACACCCTGCACCTTAAGTGTGCATTAGCTATGTATGTGTACATGTGGGTATGTGCGTGGATATGTATGTCCATATATATATATGCAAATATGTGTGTACGTGTATGTATGTAGGTATGTACGTCCATGTATGTATGTATATATGCTTTGCTTATGCATACTTTTTGTTCTTACTATTTATTAGCATTTCTTTCTCCATTCTGTCGATAATGCATACTGTGTATGCGGATTAACAAATTCTGCGAATTTGTACATTGTGGTGTGTGTTTTTTTATTTTTCTAAAGTCTTTTTTATCTTCTTCAACTTTCTTTTTTCTTTTCTTTATCTGTAACGCTGCAGTAACACACAAATTTCCCCGTTGTGGGATCAATAAAGTTTATCTATCTATCTATCTATCTATCTACACATATATATATATATACACACACACATATATATATATATATATATATATATACACACACACACACACACACACAGCCACACACACACACACACACACACACACACAAGCACACTACTTACTGCTGTCTGTTGACCAAACAATTTAAATGGCACTGAATTATTGTGTTTCTTTTTAAAGAGCACATCTTTTATGTTATACAGCATGTCATTATGGAATCTAAATGTCAAGCAGCCACAAGCGTCAATAAAGAAAAACATGCAGCAAACTAATAACCACATCACTCCCCTCTCACTTGTTCAACAATGGAGTTGTGGACCGACTGCTCCATGGTGTTATATACACTGAATATGAGTTATTGTGTTTGTACTGGCGGTTCGCTGGTGATTTACTATACATTTCTAAAAATTGGATGCGTTCAACACAGCCAGACGACTCGGGTTTTCCCTGCAATGGGTTTGTCAATACATTTGCATAAAGTACCACTAGATGTTACCGGTGATGAATTATTTATGGAGACTAAAGGAAGGAGACTTGTTAGGGCTGGTTCTGCTTGACAGTGTTGTCATGGACCTACTAAGTGTGAGTGTGTGTGTGTGTGTGTTTGTGGCTGAGTAAGTGTCAGCGAGAGAGTGTGTGAGCAGAGGAGGAGTGTGTGTGTGTGTGTGTGTGTGTGTGTGTGTGTGTGTGTGAGAGAGAGAGAGAGAGACAGAGATGCACTCTGCTGAGCTCACCGGCAAAGTCACTGCTTTCTCAAGGACACTGCGGCTAAGGGGCAAGAAAGAAAGAAGGAGTGACACGCAGAGGAAGAGGAATAAAGCAGGATATGAATCATGACATCAAGTGATAGGAGGATAAAGAAATCGTCGGAGAAAAAACGGAGAGAAACAGGAGTGGAGGAGGCAGCAGAGGAGAAGAAAAAAAGTGGAAAAGTACCCTGTACAAGTATAGATCATCACACCTAATGTGTGTGTGAATTTCATCTGTTTCTGTGAATGTGAGACAATGTGAAGATTTTTTTTTGTTGGAAAGACAATACATTAACAGGGTGTGTGGTGTGACTAACTGTAAAACATGGTTTGAACAATTCCCTGGAATCCCTTAAATACAATCTAATACCATAGATTGTCATTCGTTGTTGTTTCAATACAATTTAATAAACTGATGAACAAATTGTGAAAAACACAAAGGTCAACAGGATAATCCTCATCATAAAAGTACTTGTTTCGTCCTGAAAACCCATATTTTCTCTATATGTAACCCCATAATTAACTTTACAAATCAGATATAATCGAAATTGAATGAATAACCATCATAGTGTTATAATGTAGATAAATGTCATTGAAAGATTTAAGGTCAAGTATTGTATTGCACCGCCATTTTGCCAGATTTAATAAATCACTTTAAATCTCCAGATACAATTGAAGTGGAATGAACAACAAAAAAATTACCAAATGATAATGCAGGATTCACTGAACATTTTATAGTTGTCTTATGCTCACTGTGGATCAGCTTTTTTCCCCCCGCCTGGTTCACTCTCACCAACGAGTCACGAAAAAAAACCCTCCACAGCAATCAATTATTTACACGTAAACACACAAACACGCAGACCCCAAAACACTCCCACTGAGACGATGGTGGGGGAACGCCTCTGGGTGAACTGCATTAAAGGCGACTTAGCATACGTAAGTAGGCAGTTTGCTGGCGGTGAGGACCACAACCCCGGACCAGCTGTGATCAACTGAATGCGTGCAACCGAAAGGCTCCTTCAGTGTGCAGCTTCGATCCTGAGAACCAGACCACGAGAGGAGCAGAGCTCTCGTTTATTCAGATACTCAGACAAGAACGGCAGAGATTCATGGACAGATACGTGAAGAGTGTGTATATTTGAGTTTATATATACACAGTATATATGAGAAATACTGACAGATTGACATAGGAGAGGGAAATACACAATATAGTGCATTGATTTACAGTTACAGAAAAGGAGACATTGATGGGCAGATTAAAAAAAGGAGACTAACAGCCATTTAGATAGTAGGGAGGCAAGAAAAGTCTGTCTGCAGGCTGCAAGACATGGAGCGCGTCTTAGTAGACGTAACTTCAGAAATGTGTTGTAAATAGGCATGACTGTATTGAAAAAAAGTCACTCTTTAATAAAATTAGTTATATTATTTAATATTGATATTATAATTATCATTTGTGATAAAACTGGCAGTAACCCTAACCCTGCCTATAGAAGTGGGTGTGTCTTTAATGTGGAAGTGGGCGTGTTTTCAATCTTGCAGGACAGATACATTCCGTTAAATTAATTCCATTGTTAATTAATCTGGAATAATTGTTTCCACACCCTAAAAGCAAAAAATGTACATTTTGTGAAATGAAAATATTGAGTAATAGGGTAGCAGCTGGGGGTAAAAAAAGACACATACAGGACAACAAAAGGAAATCAAAGGAGAACCAACAAAAACCAACACTAGACTAGAGGAGGCCAAAGACTGCATGAAAAAGGCAGATGAAAGCACAAAATGTCGAGGATGCTCTGTCCAAAAAAGACAAAACTTCGTGCTAAAATGGATTAGCGGTCGTGTTTGTAGAACAACTGTTGGGGGATAATCCTGACATCACTGATACGAGGACTCCACGCCCTAAGCCACCGCCACACGCACAGCCAAGACGTATCGTAGACAAATTCACCAGTGTCCAAACCAAAGAGATGATACTTGGCAAAGCATGGAGAGTAGGTAATGACAAGCTTCACCTACTCCCAATAAAGTGTGTGTTAAAACGACCCCCGACATTTGACTTTTCTCCAATATTTTTCCCCATGCGCCAACGTTGCTGAAAATGAACAATTTTTCCCCTCACGCCCAGCAGATCCCCAACAGAGGACATCCTTAGAGGAGTCTTTTCACAGGAACAGAAACCGCAACATGTGAAAACACACGTGCAGAAAACGCGGCCAAACACAGGCCTCAGCCTTGGTCTCAGCAGGGGTGTGAAGCGACCTCCGTGCTACAGGGCTTCTCTTGTTTTTTTGGAGCCGATCGGGTCCTGCTCTGTAAACAATGAGCCGCCGAGCCTGCAGCAGCCGGAACGCTCCACAGAGGGTTTCACTCACCTCCCTCTGTCCTCCGATAAGGTTTATCCGCCTCAGCGTCCTTCAGCCAGTCCTTCCGTCTGTCCGTAGTCACCGCAGGTTCGGAGCGGGCAGGGTTCCTGTGGGGGAAAAAGGCACAAGTTCAAAGGTCAGTCGGCATCACTGCGAAAGCACTTAAGGGCAGGGCTGCAGACTCTTCGATTTCTGCGCAGCAACAGCAATTATTCTGCGTTGAATTATGAATGACGGCGTTATGGACACAGCACGCCGCTATATTGCTTTCTCCTTGCAAACATCACCAGAAGGGATAGCAGGGAAATAGTGAAGGGGAGAGGGGATAGGAACTAGGAAACTAGGGCAAGAAAGAGAGAATAAAAAAAAAGGGAAAGAAACTGAGGGCATGAAGACTATTTCTGGAAAACAAAGAAGCGCACAGTCACTGACCAGAAAATTGCGACCCTGCCCTGCCTTTTTTTTTGCATTTGCATTTGCATATGTGTCGCTACATAAATACATGCATCTGAGAGCAACTCCATTTTCCACACTTGCTTTGCATGCAAACAGATTACAGAGAGCAGGCCCGCCCGCGATGCACTGCATCACATCAAAGTTCCGCCGCTTCCCTTTTAGAATATGAGAAGCTGCCTATTAGCTTGTCTGCTGGTTTCTCCCTACATTAGCACACTTTCCCAAGTTTATGTAATGCCCTGTCTGACCCATTTTTCTTTTATTCTAGACATGGCCCAGGAGGGTGGAAAAATTGCTTAATTGAAGTGATTGTGATGGAAATTTGATTTATACCCATTGCCCACTGCAACACACACTTGCAGCTTTTCACCTTTTACCTTCCATTCATAAACTGAAAAGTGGTTTAAATATTCAAATGTAACATTTAACCATGGCTAATCTTAATTTAATGCAGATCGCTTACTATCGTCGTCACAAAAAGAAAAAAAAAAAAAAAAGTCACCAAACCCCTCCTGCTGCTACTTCACAATAAAACCCAATTATCCTTGCTGTGACGTGATTTTACTGTGAAACAATGCTGCAGTGACTGTTGGGTTTGTATTAACAGCATGATAACATGTTTGCTCTCTGGCTTGTTCTGCATGGCAGGGTGAGATCTTGTGATCTAATGAGTTCAAACACATATAAATCCTTTTTGTCATGAGTTCATCATATCACAAACAGAAACATTTACAGAAAAATGTATTTATTATTATTAAAAATTATTATATTATTGAATATCATTATTATAATTATTATTTGCGCTAAAACTGGCAGTAACCCTAAGCCTGCCTATAGAAGTGGGTGTGTCTTTAATCTAGAAGGGGGCGTGTATTTAATTTAGAAATGGGCGTGTCTTCAATCTACAAGTGGGCGTGTCTTTAGTCTTGCAGGACACAGATACATTCTGTTGAATTAGTTCCATTTTTAATTAATCTGGGATAATTGTTTCCACGTCCTAAAAGCAGCAAATACATTTTTGAAATAAAAATATTTAGCATCTGTGCTCGAGTGTAGTTACAGAAAACAACAACTACTGGCTGCCCTGTAAAACACCATTTTTCCTCTTTAACATCAGTGTAGTTGGGCTGTGTTTTCTTTCTTCTATTAGCTTGAACACCTTGAGGCACCAAATGGTGAACCAGCATGAGTCATTGGATAATCTTGCGGTTTGCAATTCCTTCTTCTTACATTAAATCAATATGAACAACTCTGATTAACTTGCCTACTGGGGAAAATCACATTGTCTGCTCTGCTTGATATTTATAAGCAAAGTTAAGAGTTCATCAGTAGAACAGCAATAATCCTAAACTGTAATATACAACCCGTTTGAGAAAATGTTCCTTGCTGTGTAGACGGGTTTGACGACAGGTTTTTCGTGTTCCTGAAAAAACGGATTTAACAAAGAGACCGTTGTGCACCCCTCCCACAACACAAAGCCAAGAAAATCGAACCAAACCGATGTCTGCTATCACTTTGTATTTGGAGACAAGGTCATACTTTGCATAATGGAGCATAACTGAGCAGGGTGTTTGCTGGGGTAAATAGCATTATGTCCCTGTGCTGCAAGACAAACTGGTTTCCAGTCACAAAAATAGAAGCATCAGCAAGACACAAAATGTTCCTTTAGACACAATTAAAACATGGTGCCGCTATCAGAACCTTATCGAGATCTAATAAACCTTATTCTGTTAAATTAAGTCTTTCTCATTTATGCATATAGTAGAATTCTCTATTTAAAATAAATAACTTGAAGCAGCAGGTTGATTGACATTGAAACATGTTAATCTGTTAAATACGGTTTGATATTGCAACCTAGGTGGCATATCTAAAGTCATTTATAAAGTCGCTGAATTTAAAGACATGCATCTTTAGTAAAGATAATCTATTTGTCTGCTGATTTTCACAGGAAACGTGGCAGATGTTAGAGGCAAAAAGTGCGATGTGCAGATAGGCTTGTAAACCATTTTTCACACTCCTACTGGGCGTGGCGTATCTGTTTAAGGTGGAGAAAACATCAAGTCACAGATTTTGATGGATTTTCCCCGCTGCAGTCGAGCACTTACTATGCCAGATGATGGTCTCCAGCGACTGAGACGTGCTCCTAATAGCGAGCTCAGAAAGAAAGAAAAATAAACCTCCAGTCACATTATTTAATTTGCCAATCCTTCACATCTCATTTGTAAACCATTACTGATATGGGGGGAAAAAAATAAGAAGCAGAGTGTCAAATTGAGGCGCAGCGAAGCATAAACAAGGTTAGCGTTCTGCTACACATGCTGCAGGAGACCCCTTAGTCTGATGATGAAAAAGAGGGCAGAGCACTTTCTATCCATCTCCTTGAAGCAAAGCAAGCTCCGAGTCACTCCCAGCATTCAGCCGTTCATTTCAACACACATTAACAGCAACGTTGTCGCCCCTGGTGCTTTTTTTTTGGGGGGGGGGGGGGGGGGGGGGGGGGGGAGGATCGCGCAGGAGCCCCTTAAATCTGTGGGACACGTTTAAACGACCCGGCCACATTTCGCAGAGTTTTACGTCCCCCCACGAGTGCAGTTGCCCCCAACAATGCCTGCGTGAATCACTCAGAGCCCCTGAATCAAAAGGAGAAGTCCCAGGAGCCATTAGCCCGACCAGAACAATAGCAGGGGATTGCAGGCATTAATAATGCACACACACAAAAACAGGGACTTGTTTTAAATGATTAAACATTTAACTTAAGATCACCTTCAGTCATGTTTTGTGATAGAATATAGAAGAAACATATGATTCTTTAAAATAACATCTACTCATTTCTCCTTCATTGAAAATCCAGAATGTGTGAAAATCCACTGGAAAATCCATTCTGAGTGTATGTGCACTGATTTGCTCTCAACAGGTTCTGACGTCACAAATCTTGCTCGTAGGTAGACATCTTCAACTTAGATTAAAACGTCAAAACAGAAAAACTTTAATGTGAAAACAACAGTCAGACGCTGCACAGTAAATGTCCAAGTGACTTCAGGACAGACTATTGTCAACAAGCTAGGGCGGAACAAATAATCATAACTTGTTTTTTTTTCATAAAATCAGAATGATGATGTAAAAACTCTTATCCTTCCAATATCACAAATCGTATTGCATTTGCAATATCAGTCAGAGCAATCACAATTAGATGCTTCATTCAGCTGAAAAGTTATGACCTTTAAAAAAGCCTGGAATGTAGTTATTCAGATTTTCTTCAGCTTTTACCCTGAATGAGACACACGTTATGACAAGTACATTAGTCGAGCTGCACTGAGTGCTTTCATAAAAAATTATAGAAATTATTATTACTATTCCATTTAATTCTAAATTTGTTTCACTATTCATTTTGCGATATAAAATTAAAATGGCAATCCCTTTTTAATATTCATACACTGTAATAGTAATTATGACATGACTGAGTATCCCTAACCTCATTCTTAAAAAAAAAAAAAATACATGTAATCCTAATCCAGATAATCTCCATTATGAATCACTTTCATTACAGTGATGCTCCTGCATACGCCCATTCAATTTTCATGCGTCCTAAAACATGTCATTTTTCTAACTTTGGGTGTGCATAAGTGTGTGTGTGTGTGTGTGTGTGTGTGTGTGTGTGTGTGTGAGAGAGAGAGAGTCTGTCCATTCCCTTATGAAAGGTGCTGGTAACTAGGAAAAAAAAAAAAAAGACAAGACACAGATGTACAACCACAAACGCTTGCCTAAGAGGAACAAATCCCTCTCTAAACCCACAAAGGCACACCTTTCACACACACACACACACTCTCATATAACACCCACACACACACACACACACACACACAATGAAGGGTGCCCTGAAATTGGTTCTTCGTTTCTATATTTCCTCTCCGTATGAGATGGGTCGGCCCATAGATCCCCACTGACTCAACCTTGGCTTTGGAATTCCAATCAGTAAATAACTGCAGGGTGAAAGGAGACACGGGTCGCAGCTGAGTGGGGGGAGAGGGAGGATACGTGGATGACGAGGAGATGTATGGATTAAGAGGCGACGTGAGGATGACTGAACCGGTTTCATCAAGAAAATGTAACAATGCAATAAGTTTGCATAGGTTTCAGAGACAACGTTGTACAGAATAAAGTAGTGAATGAGGATGATGATTCAGGCCTGAGAAAGGTAAAGAGTGTGAGGTTGGAAGAAAGAGGAAGTGGAGACAGAGCGCGAGGGAGCAGGTTCGACCTGTTCTTCTTCATTCTTGTGGATCTGGAGGCTTTGATCCTCCTTATTCCATTCAACCTTGGCGTCAGGTAAATCTGTGGCTCAGCACTAAGCAATGCAAAAAAGGTGCAGAAAAGGTGAGGCCGCTGGATGTCAGGCGATTTGGTGAAGTGGGTCTCAAACCACCAAAACCTCCATGCACACATTCACGTGTGGCACCAGAAAGATGCTGCGGTCGGCAAAAAAAAAAAAAAATATTAAGGGGCTCAGAAATGCCGCTCCAACAGAAACTTCTCTGAATGCAATGAATTATTCACCGACGTATGGCTTAAACTGTGCACACTACCCTGCCAAGTTCTGCACAGTAAAGCCTTCTCCTGAAGTCAATTTATACTATACGTTCGCCATCTCTCCCTAGGAAAAAATATATATATATATCAAACAATCATACCTTCAAATGCCAAAATACAATCCAAACACAAGGATGGAATAAAACCCTCAAATTCTCTAAAGGCCATGAGCCTAATTAGAAAATGAACAATTTCTATTTAGAAAGAAAGACAATATAGGATAATGCTTTTCCAGCATTGCATTTGTCTACTATTGATCAAAAAGGTTCCTCTCGCCCTTTGTTCTTCACCAAGGAGGTTAAAAAAAAAAAAAAGGATAATGGCATGTGTGCTAACATCGTTATGGTACATGGTTACTCAATTTATTCAAGCAGAGCTAGATGGGTGCGACAGTGAGCTGGAGCTCTAAAAACAGCTGCACACAAAACACAGAGTTCCAAAATGGTACACACACACACACACACACACACACAAACACACACAAATGCATTCATACACAAATCTGCAAAATGCGTGTGCACACACACACCCTAGTCACTTTGCATGTGAACTGACAAAGACACCTCTGTTTCCAACGCCACTTAAGACCCGCTCTACGTTATCCATACAACAGCAGTTGGTGCTGTTTTGCTCGCACACTTGTGTGTCTAGGCACGGCTCCCTTGAATCACCACTCTTAAATTAGCCGAAGCTGAACGGGAGCTTAAATGTTTTAACACGGAACACATTCACACATATGTACGCACACACACTCTATAGATGGTGCAAACTGGCTCTGACACTAATGTGGTGTAGGAGGCATAACCAACATGTACTGTATGGACTGTGTGGAATAAAAGTCAACACACCGCACAAAGACAAAACAGAAAACACCTTTCAAATATATTTTTTCAATGGGTTCTATTTTTATGAGTATAATCTTGTGTGATGACATTACACCGATGGCTCATTTCTCATTTGGGGCTTTTGTACTGTAAAAGCAAACGTAGGAATAATTCTCGAGAATTATTTTTCCAAGTTGTAAGGATATCTGACAGTGTGGAATATAAATGACACTCGTTAATAGTTCAATATATACCTTGCGGCAAAACCGCTTGTTTCACATAGATATTATTTACATTCAGTTATCAATTTATTATCACTTTGATGCATGATTTTAAGATTTCTAAATTAGGAAATATACACACGCACACACACACACACACACACGCGCACACACACACGTTACTTCATCCACTCTAACTGTAAAGCAGCTGCAATAGGTGTATTTAGATAGAATAGCTGCAAAATGCTAATTTGATCTTGTTATGAGAGTTAGATTGAGATTTGTGCTATTTTCATTTCCTTTGAACCTTCGCACAGGCTGTATAGGATTCATCTAGTGAAATGCAAAAATATGAGCATATGCTTGCCTTTCAGTGAAACATTGGGCTATTATATGGTCTGCTTGTTATCACAGCTACTCTGTTTCTCCCCTGCGAAGCGTTTCATTTAATTCAATAAAAGGACGCAAGTGTATGCAACCAATGGATGCAACTCGCTGTCGTTTTACAGGTTTATAGACCGTAGAAAAGCAGTGAAAAAACGCTGCGCTCGCCCAAATCTATCATATCAGCCTGACAGCTGACAGGGAGTGCTTGCACGGGACATGGAAGGAGACAGACGGAACGGAAAAAAAAGAGGAGGAAGAGGAGTCTTGACTCCTCGTCTTCCTCTCACCCAGCACTCGTATCAACACACTCGAGTGCAGACACTAAATGAGAAAGAGTGGCTAAGTCTCGCCCCGGGCTCCGTACAGTAGCTCTTAGCAAATCCAGGCCTAGCCCAATCATTACCCTTCTCTCTGGGTTGCCATAGCTACAGCCTGCCTCATGTCTGTACTTTGGAAAGGGTGAGACTTTTCCACAGTGTGTGTGTGTGTGTGTGTGTGTGCGTGCATGTGGTAACCCCAGCAGATGGGGGTCTCAACACTTCCTATCTGTCAACCTTACATTCACACTCCTATTGGACATCTAGGATGGAGAAGGTGTGAGACAGCAGAGAGGTGAGCGGGCTGAGATCAAAGGGGGATGGATGGATGGTGAAAGAAAAAAAAAAAAAAAAAAAAAAAAAAGAAGAAATCTAGCGGCGTTTGATGCGATTGCCCGCGACCCTGCACGCAATTCACCCCCCCCCCCGTAATAACCTGACTCCTACTGTAGGGGCAGGACGTTGGAAGGAGCCCTTTTTACTGCACTACACAATAGGCAAATTCATAATTCAACCAGAGTCGCCCTGAAATGGTCTAAAGTGGTTGAATGAAATCAGGCCTTTATAGAGCTGAACAATATAGATACAATATATTGAGATATTAAAAGGCTAAATGGCAATATAAGATGCCATGAAAAGGGTTTAATCCTTCATTGTAAGCCACATCTGTAATGTCAAAAAACCTTTTACTAAAACACAATATATTAAAATGTCCAATAAATTGCTGCCAGTTACAACATTTTTTAGGCTTACCCCAAGTTAAAGAAATCTGCAGTATTTTGTATTGGGGCAGAAGCGAAAACGTAATGACCTGTGATGCAGAGTTTACTGCACATATTTCAATTATTAACTCATTTGTAAGGGTATTTTTTTATGAGCCAGGAGGAACTACAGAGCTGTATTATATACATAAATAAGACTGGGTGTCAGACGAAAAGGAAAGTCTGTAAAGCGGATAAAATGCTAACTGGAAGAAGTTTCAAAGCTGTGTGTGTGTGTGAGTGTGTGTGTGTGTGTGTGTGATCCAATCCCCCCAGCAAGCACACATACGTGTGGATACAGCTCAATAGCTTTGAGCTTTGAGCACATTTCTATCTTTTATTTGTGTCCATAATGGTGTGTGTGCATGTGTGTGTGTGCACGTGTGTGCGTGGACCCCAAGATTGCCCTGGCCTTCTCCTACTTGTGTAAACAGGACATAAAAGTAACTGCTGAAATAAATGGAACTGCACGTTTCTGTGTGTGCACACATGCGTGCACCCCCACACATGAACTCCTGTGTGTGTGTGTGTGTGTGTGTGTATCAGATAGATGACAAGAATGATATAAACACTTGAGGATCAACATATCACTAAAACTCCCACCATCTGCCTGCCAGCAGACAAATATAAACACGGTCTTCTCTTACTCGGCTATTTCTTTATCTCCCCGCATCGCTCCACTTTCCTCTGTGTTCTTGCTCTCTGCAGCGCTGCCATCCATCATCATTAGGGGGCGAATAGATAACCTGTCTACACCTGCAACCACTCTCTGTCCCTTAAATCTCTGGGGGGGGGAGGGGGGAAGGGAGGAGGAGGAAAAGTTATGAAGTAGGACAAAGGACAAAAATATGAATGGAGCTAACCATATGTAAGAATGTCCATAGCAATACACAGGATTCTCCTGTGATACACGATGGGTAAAAACCTCAATATGTCTCCTCTAATGGAGAATTACTGATGAGGCCCTCTGTTATGGGGCGGCTGTGTCTCAGGAAGTAGAACAGGTCGTCCACTAATCAGGATGCCGGCTCCTCCAGCGCGCGTGTCGACGTGTCCTTGGGACAGATACCGAACCCCAAATTGCTCCCGACAACTGCGCCAATGGTGCGTGCACATGTTTGTGTGTGTGTGTGTGTGTGTGTGTGTGTGTGTGTGTGTGTGTGTGTGGACTAGAAAAGTGCTGTATAAATGCACTGCATTTACCATTCATTGTAGGGAATTCTTCGCTTCTTTCACAATTTGCATTGTTTGAATGAGCTTTGATCACCTTCTGCATTGTAGTGATAATAACCAGCAACAATGCATACAGGAAATTACCAATAAATAATAGCGTGGGCTTTTATTTGTTTCAATCTCTCACAGATCAGCGGTTTATGAAAAACCAGCAGATTATAATTCCTTCCTGATAAAAATCATGCTCTGCAAAACTGGAACAATATGGTAATTTAGTCAAACTCTTTCACTAAACTTACATTTTGCAAAAGTAAGATTGCAGTAATGTAGTTTTATTTGAGAGCAAGTTAAAATTTCACACTTTACATTTTTATATTTTTTAGCAATAATACCAGAGATTCTTCCACATAAAGTGCAGCATCAGTGGTCATGTCTTCTTCCTTTATTTTTTTGTTCCCCTTTAATAAATTAGATTCTGCCTTTATTTGGAACCAGCGATTATTTATCAATATATGAACATGCACCTAGTTAACTGAAACTCTTCAATTTTATATATACATATATATGTACAGCACATACACATATTTTTAAAGTGAATTTCCCTTGAAATGCAAATTGTGCTGTGACAGACTTCCCCATCAGTTGAGATATGATACCCCCCCATTGCAAGTGTATATTCAGTCCATTTATTCACGATTTGCTTTTCTTTTTCGCGCATTACTGTCTGCAATTTAGCTCAACTTACAATGATAATATTGGATCATCAAGCTACCAGCATTGTGTAACAAACAAATCAGGGAGCTGATGAGTCTTTACATCCCTCGGGGAGGACAAAGCATCAGAAGGGAAAAAAAGGAGGAAGAAGAAGCACAGGATGGGGAAAGAGAGAGGGGAGCTAAGATGGAAGAGGCGAGGAGGGGAAGGAAGGAAGGATACCGACGAGGGGAGGACGAGCAGAGGACAAAGTATTGTCTCCTGCTAATATGTAAAAATAACTCCGGCGCTCGGTGGAAGAGCTAACTGGGTCAGAGAATTCCCACAGAGAGGGAGAGGGAGAGGGAGAGGTATCACACTGATTCAGTCTGTGGTATCAGCGGCAGGCAGAAGTCTGTCCCTGCCTCCACCTCCGGGCTGCTAAGGCATCTCCGTGCACATCCATTCCATGTAATTGTTCACCCATCTATCCATCTATCCATCCCCCCCCCCCCCCCCCCCCCCCCACCCCACGTCTTTTCATCTCCCCTTATCCGCCGTCTCTGGTTCCTTTGTTTACACCCTCCTCCTTTCCTTCCTCTGCTAATAAACACAGCCTCGACTTGTGGTGCGTTCGCCAGCCTCTGCCACGCTGCTCCCAGGCTCCCCTCTTTTTGCAATTATCCCCGCTCGGTCTGCTTTTTCCTCCTCATATTTTCCCCCCCTTTCTTTCCTCTCAGTGAACACGGGGCATTCCTGACACTAAACCGGGGGGAAGAAGTAATGGTTCTTTCGTTAATCTAACCACATTTTAGCGTTTAATTACCCGGCAGTTAAGGGTTGTGACACACTGCCGTTACCATCTACTGATGATCAGACACTGACTGATAACCTTGAAGCAATAAGAAGGTGTTAACTCGAGTTATCACACTGCTTGTAGCACAAAATCAGTCCTAAATACCAGTGTACTAATCACTGCAAGACTTATCTTTTCTAACATATTGTGATAATTAATAAATACCTGAATATATTATTTCTATTCAGCCTTTCTTAGATTCTTCAGCAGCTCTGATATTTTACTTTACGCTTTTTTGAACTGGTCCTAAAACTCTTCATCTTTTCTTCTAACCCGCTGCTTTCTCTCTGATGTTCACCCAGCCGATGCGGGTTAGAGACCTCATTAAGGATTAGGGATTATTATTTACATAACCGGACAAAACCCAACTATTAGAAATGCTTTTCGATATGTAAGCCATTTCATATGGACTGAAACTCCACAGCTTTCTTATAGCGTCTCCCTCTCCCTGTTTTTAATCTGTGAAATGTAAGCCCGTGCTACAAATATTTCACGGTCTGCTGTGTTTCTTGAGTTTTTTTTTTTTTTTTTTTTTTTTTACTGTTGCCCCAGTCAACACGAAAGCTATAAGACTAACCCATAAACCATATGTGCCTCGGTCAGCAAGTCTGAGCAGTAATTAAAATCTTTACTGATGAAGAATGCTGTAAGCATACCAACTATTTTGCAGGCTATTCGTCAGGCCGCTGCACGCTCTGCACCTTGTGTCCGTGTGTTAGCCGGGGCCATGCATCTACAAGATAAATACATATAGGAGGGTTCCTGCACTGGGGGATTTCCCACCTGCCCTACCAGGACTAGTAAGCAATAAAATGAACAGAGGGACGCAAATAACGTCTAGGCAAAGGTCGACCTGCTGCAGAATAATAAACCCAACCTTTACTTCTTTGTTTCCTCGTACTTGTCGTGTTTCTGCTCTTTCATACTCCTCCTTGCTAACGATCTGCATGCTATGAATTACAACACGTGACGTGCCCAAACTTTCTAGATGGGAGTTACATTTACTAAAAAAAAAAAAAAAGAAAAAAAATGAGGCCAGATTCTAAATGGATTAACCTACAGGGCCGGTCTGAAATGGGCAGCGCTGCTTCTTGGCTGCCGACTGACACGGGGCAACAGAAATAGCCTGAGCTGACTACGACATAATGTAATGCACTGCAGCAGACCCCCCCCCCCGGATTGCATGTTGCACCTGAAACACCAGCTGGAATATTGCATGTGCAGCCACGTGGTGGTGGCGGCTCAGGAAAACAGATTTGATGCGTTTACATCTGTATGACAGAGAAGGGGGCGAGTGCGTGTTTGATTGATTGATTGATTGATAGATGATCAGAGATCTTCTCAGGAGGGCGCAGACTGCGTTTGAATGACGGCGTCCTCGCTATCCTGAAAGCCTCGTTACACCTGCCAGGGCGGGACAAAGTACACAGTAATCTGGGATGTCACATGACGGCTGAGCAGTGAAAACACCTGTTCAGGTGCAACCATTTTAAATGAAAACCCAATGAGTCAATGGGTTTATACCCCAGGAACACTGCACGACAGATAGATATTTTACAGCTGATTGTTCACCGGTGGCAGTAGCCAGGCTTCTGTAATCCTTCTATGATAAATTAGGTGCTGGATGTTTCGTGTATAAACATTTAAAGTACTAAATAATGATTGTGTTTACAAAGTAATTTACTGTAAATGTTTATACTTACAGGGGTTACTATTAAATCTTTAAAACTGTAAAGTTTTAAAGCTTAAACGACACAACTTCTTTCTGAGCCATTCTGGACGTACAGTCTGAGCCAGTTCAATATCTTCTTTAACTATATTTAATAATGCTTAAAAGTTTTGTGTTAAAAGCTACTGTCATTCATACATTTTATTGGTGTTTTTTGTAAGTTTTTGTAGTTGTTAGTCAATAGTAATTTAAAGCAAAGTACTGACATATGTGAAAAAATACAGCAAAAAAAACTTCTGTTGTGATTTTTCTGCTGACTACAGCACCACAGCTGTTAAACCACATGTGTATTTCATTCCTTTCATTTCAAAACCCGCGTAACTACTACTTGGTTTAAAGGAAATAACAACATGGCAAAGTGTTGACATATAACACACACAAAAAAAAAAAAAGTTTAAGAGCAATTTAATGAGCGACTCAATCTTAAATCCCCCGTTCTTTACTGAGACCGTGCTCTTTATACATATAACGAAAGCACTTTTCCTCACAAAACACACTTTGCTTATATACTCTGACCGGCAACAACATACCAAAGTGACACAGATAAGAGTCCGGCATCGTCTACAGTCTGAAGTCTACCAGTCCTCTTGGCAGGTGAGACGAAAAGTTAATTTTGGACACTCCTTATGAGACAACAGACATCCTGTTTAGTTTGGATTTATGGTCACAGCCACGTCTGTGTATTAGTCACAGAGAACAAATCTTCAGCATGGTAACCAGTGGTCATCTAAGGAGCAAACAGCACACACGCATTTGTTGCATCTACTGTGTGTGTTGGGACTGCCTGAATAATTTATCAATAATAAATGCATGTCGATTGTGTAATTGCACTCTTTAGAATGTAATCAGTGGATATCTCGCTGTTCCCAACCAGCCATTTAACCAACAAATCAACTTGCCACGTATATCTATTATAAATGTAATGATTAACGCGATCGGTACTTCACATGAGCAACAAGGGAACACGAGATAGCGTTGAGTAACGTCGCATCTCATGCAACATAAAATCGTCAAGATGCTCCTGCTGGATGCAGGGTAATATTACAACATTGAAAAACAAGTAGCTGTGTCAATGGTTGAATGGTTTAATGAGATGTCTAAGATTGCCTCTTATGAGAGGCTGTGCTATAGAATAATAGATAAGGAAGATGTTTATCTGGGGTCCCTATTTGGATATAATAGAGTAACCTGTTTTTTTTATTATTATTTTATGGTTTCTATTACTATTATTCACAATTTCCTTTCCCTCTTCTTTAATAATCTGACATTCAGTGAGGTACAAATGTAGAAATAACTTCACTCACTCTTTATATATAGTGTGAAACTTTGCTAGTCGATATCACTTGTGGTCGTCTTACAATTATTTTTGTATGCATTTGTTTGTAGTTGTGAAAAAACAAGTGAATTCTTAAAAAAAAATGATGCTCCTCTCAACGCCGACAGCAGGTCTGGCAGGACGTCAGGAAAATGATGCCAACGCAGCAGAGTTGGGTGGAGGTTAGTGCACCTTACCCTT
Source organism: Eupleurogrammus muticus (assembly GCA_036785175.1). Taxonomy (NCBI): domain Eukaryota; kingdom Metazoa; phylum Chordata; class Actinopteri; order Scombriformes; family Trichiuridae; genus Eupleurogrammus; species Eupleurogrammus muticus. The sequence continues at coordinate 20,497,603 of JAYKQN010000013.1, read as the reverse complement.
GCACGGGCTCAGCACTATTCAGCCCATAAGCAAATTCTATTAATAGTGCGACCAGCAGGTTACCTTCTTTGGCAAATATGGAAGCCGGAAAGCAGGTTGGGTAATAGTCTGTGTCACAGGAAAATATTATGTTCTGAAAATGACAGTTTCGGAATCCTTGAGCATCATTAATAATAAATATTCTCTCCCTGCTCTGTGGGCCCTACCTCCATAATGACCACAAAATTAGATTTGCCCAATAAAATCCTTAACCTTCATTTACTGACGCTAATTAGAGTCGCGGTTTGCAGGTCCGCATCAAGGACTGGACTCTGAAACGAGCGGAAATATAATATTAACCTGCTAATCCAATGTGGCGGAGCTTATCTCTTTTTCATCCAACTTTGATTTCATTTGGGGGAAAATAACCCGCCTGTCAAGTTAGTGCTGGTTGTTTGGGTCACTCCATTACGGTTAGCAAGGGGGGGGGGGGGTCTACGGCAGCCTGAAAGGGACATGTTTCAGTCTGATGGGCCAGCGAGGAGGAGGCTGTTCAAACGATACGTTTCCACACTTAATATTCTGCCCCCCCCCCCCTTTCACTTCTGTTAGTGCCGCAACAATCTTTCATCACTCCTCTCCTTGGGGTCTACGTCTACTTATATAGCGGTGCATTCCAGCAGAGATAAAACCAGTCACAGATCCCAAATTAACAAGCTCCTATATATAAAGAGATATATAGATTTGATACATGACTAGACAGACAGACTAAACATTATTCACTTCCCAATAAAACTAAGAATTTCAGCACCATGGAGAGCAAACATCCCTAACAACATATCATACAAAGCAAAAGTTACATGCTGTAAAAACGTATAAGAACTTACTGGCAGCTGCTATACAGTCAGAAGATGAGTTTCGTGCATCTTCATCAAATAGGCCATGTTGAGTTACAGAATACAAACGATTACAACTCGCAGCAGGTGATTACATCGCTTGGAACAAAACGGCTGTCTTCTCCCATGATACAAGGACTCTCGGGGAGGGGGGGAAGGGGGGAGGACCAGACAGGGAGCTCATTTCCTCTGCTTTGGAATAAGCTTTATACCAGAACAAGAAAGTCTCACTATCTCACTATTTAGGATCATCTTCAGACACAAGATGAACTCAAGATACTTTCACATGTTTCTTTAAACACTAACTTACCAATTTAAATAAAATAACTATTTTTATCAGGATGATACAATAAATAAGTGAGGAAGAGATAGCACAAGATGCATTTTTCTTAGATTAAAAAGGTTTAAACCTCCGTTTAGAAGCTCCACGCTGGCTGCCATTTATAAATTAAGATTTAAGTTTGCTGATACCTATAAAGCCCACGTCACGCTGTTTGGTCTTCTTAGTGAACCACAGTTACTTACTGTGATACCACAGTTACTACAAAACGAGAAGGAGCTATATGCCATTAAAATTAAAGTAATTTTGGCAAGCATGTGACCCACAGGTAGTGAGATGTCTCAGTGATTTTGAGTTCTATAGATGCACAAACATGTTGGCACAAAGAGAACACTACACATCCCTCTCTCTCATGTGTTTTTCCCTTCCAAGGACACACACACATGCAGCTGACTGAGGGCTGTACATACACAAGTCAGCCCCACTATGACGTGTGTGCTGGAGTGAGACGACGACGCGTCTCCAGAAAAGATCTCAGGAGAAAAATATGGAGGGGGGGGGGGTGTTTGTGTTGTTATCCCAATCCTCCCAGCATGCACAACAAGCATGTGTGGATACAGCTCAGTAGCTCTGAGGCGTACGACACAAAAAGCGCGGCGCTTTAATATCTTTGATTTGTGCATCCCGTGATCAATCGCCACATTTGGGATGCAGGCTGTGCGGGGTTTTTATTTTCATAATTCACTTACACTGAAAACAAGATAGATTTTAGCCTTAAGTCCTTGAAAAATAAATCACAGCCTGTGTCCTGGATGTGTTGAATTCTGTCACGATACGCAATAACACACACGGCTCTACTAAGACACAGTATGTATGCTGTTTTAATGCCGATCTCCCTCCACTAGTGTGCACGACAGAGTGGGCTTGTGTGTGCGTCTGTGTGTGTGCGAAACAGAGAGATACGAGAATCCCATAAATCCTACTTTATTAGATAAAGGTCCTAATCAGATAAAGAAATCTTTCACACACACACACACACACACACACACACCATACACACACATACATACAGAGATCTACACGGCATCTCACTGATAATCTCCATTACCAATTACGGAGTGATACGCCACCGCTTAACATGAAAGCAGCAATTAATCTGCTAACACTGGTCAAGGGGTCATCGTAGTAGAGGGAAAAATATTGCTTGCAGGCGCACACATGCAAAACACACACACACACACACACATGCACACACAAAGCAAAAACATCAATATGTTTAATTGTTTTTAGTGAAGTCTCCAGTGATGCAAATCAGATGTAGTCCAGTTTACCTGTGCATGTTCTGATGTCAAATTGAACAATTCTAATACTTTCTTGTGCAAAGAAAAAATCTGCAGAAATACTTGCTGTGGGTGTAAGGAAGACGGATTAGCCTACAGTTCCTTATAATAATGTTTAAGGAGTTCTGTGCTACAGTGAGCTATTGCTAGACTTCTGGAAAGGTAGAGCAGGGAACTACGCATACTGTATTTCAGCAATTCCCTACTTCACACTTATTATCGGTGTGTCAGTCAAAAGAAGAATTTCTTACTGGCAACCCTTTTTGATAATCCTCAACTCTTTGTTAATAGATTTCCATCCTCGTTTTTGCAGCCTGGCAAAGAGAGGGGACATGTCGGCTACCTTTATATCTACATCGTGGTAGCAAGTGCTTCTTTGGATTAAAATAACAAGTAGTTGCACAAAATGTTTAGCGCTGTTTCTTGTCGGCTGCCGTTAAAGGCAGGCTGGTTCATGTCAAAGCACTGATAACTTAACACTAACAGACATTACAAACCTTCAAGAGATGGCTGCAATTCTCCTGTTTGTTACCAAAGCAAGTATAGCCAACAGCTCTTCATCTGCTCTGCCTAATGAACTGTGTTAATAAGTGAGCTGAATGGAGAGACTTAACAGTTATAGATGAAGCTTATATCAAGAGATGCAAATCACAGCATCATATTTTGATGCACAGAGGCATTAATCTGTCTGTAAACTCTATAATTAACTATAACGTTTAATTGTTCTGTTAAATAGTGATTCTTATATAAGTAAAAAGGTTAAATCAATCATTTAACACATTTTTTTGAACCAAATGTGCACAAGTTTGTAACCCTCTATAGCATTAAGTTTAAAGGAAAACCGTTGAAGTGTACAGGCATTCTCACTGGTAAGCTTCCAGTTATAGTCCAAAAATGGTCCGCTTGGTTTAAATATGTAACCCGATCATCCAGGAAGCCTGGATGAGGGCAAGCTACGGTTTCCCTGATCTAAGCTCTTTTTGGAGATAGTAAGTAGAGACGGGACGTGAGACGAGAGGGCTGCGTGTGCGAGCATGTTTGAGTGATTGAGTGAGTGAGTGAGTGAGTGAGTGAGTGGGAAAGAAAAGGAGAGACGGGGAGTGTAAATGGTTTATCAACATGTGTACAATTTGTGCTGTGGAGTGTGGTGCATGTGTCCATCCACACATCCACACATGTATGTGTGTGTGTGTGTGTGTGTGTGAGTGAGTGAGTGAGTGAGTGAGTGAGTGAGAGAGAGAGAGTGGGAAGGAGTGTAAGATAGCGAGAGTGGACAAGTGTGCGTGTGTGTGTGTGTGTGTGTGTGTGTGTGTGTGCACACGGCGGATCTGAGAGGTGACATTCAGCCACAGTAGTGGAGTGATAGAGCAGATGGGCCTCCTCCATCTGACTGTCAGGCTGAACACATCCTCCTCACCCGTTCTCCAGTCACCTGTTTGGTTCATGCACAGCATTTCAGATGTTTAAATTTGTATTCCTTATGCACCATGGTGTCCCAAATTTATACTATAATGACCCCAAAACATCCAACAGGAGTCATAACGAAGTATATTCATCTACCAGGAGAATACAGAGTCCTGCAACAGATGGCGTGGCTCCCACAGAGCGATTTTTCCCCCAACATGAAGTCAGTTACATGAAGAGACAGAAGAACTGTGGCGAGTTCTCCAAAGATGCTCTGAGCAACCTTCCTGCATGGTGCTCCACCTTGGAAATGGGTGTGCAGGTGTACCAAGGAGAATCAGTCTGGGGCAAAACCTTAATTTAGATTTCTACTACACCTACATTTTCATTAAATCAATTCACCTATTTATATAGTTATTTTAAAGAATTCTCACCTTACTGTAAGGGACGAACCCTTTCGAGGTATTGTATGAGAGTATAACCATGTATGTTATTATTTCGCCAGAGAATTTTAATAATTTCACAATCTATACTCTATACACACAAATTACAAACTGGACCATGAAAGCGAATACTAATAAAACAACTTTTCTAAAAATATTTGCTCACCCATCCAGTGCACAAAGCGAGGTCCATAAAGACCTGGATGGCAGAGTCTGACTGGCCTGCAGACCTCAACCTGATAGAACACCTCCAACATCAGTGTGTGACCTCACAAACGCGTCCTATAAAAGAAAGGTCAAAAATTCCCATAAACACACTCCTGACCCTTGCGCACAGCCTTCCCCAAATGAGATGAAGCCGTTATAGCTGCACAGGGTGGACTGACGTCTTATTGAACCCCGCAGATTAGAAATGAGAGGTCACTTTAAAGCGAATACGAGCGAATACTTTTAGAACTATAATGCATATCCTACCGGACATTTATTCATCTATCAGATGATGTAGGTCTAAGTGGAGTTGTTAGGTCAGTTTTCTATTTCCATTCACTCCCCAGTGACTTCTAACCCTCTTTGCATCTTTCCGTGCTGCTGCATTAGACAGAGCCGTACAAAGTGCTGCCAGGCAGCCACAAAGAGAGAGGCCGTAGGACGGCAGGAACTTCACCGTGGAACCGGACGGACGCAAAGATTCGGTTTCAGGATAAACCCCCCACTGCGACACTTCTTAATCCAATCCACACCCTGGCTTCTTTCCTGTCAGCACCAATTCCACCGTCCCTTAACTTACTCCATGTTCAGTGTCGGATGTTTTCCCCCTAACTCACCCATGACACAGGGCAGGACACTTAACCTCATAGGTCACACAAAGGAATGTTGATCACATTTACTTTAATCAATAACATGAATGTATCTCCTGAAATTCAATGTAAACTGACCATTAACCGTTTCTTCTGTATGAATAACTATAAGCATCACATTCATCGGTAGCACAGATAGGCAAAAGTATCGCAGAAGATTCAAGTTTTCCACTCCAATAAAAATAGATTTATTGAGGTTCATTTCAAATTGTAGAGCAAGTATTCTGTGTAAACCCACGTTAAGTAGTTTACAATGCCTTCCAGATCCTTCCCCCTTGTAATATAAAATGTCAATATTTGATTCTTTTTCTCTGTGCAAAGCAAAGAGGAAAAATAAACTATTGCGTGTCATTTGTTTAGTTTTTTTTTTCCTTTTCAGGCCTGTCTAATTAAAGAAATATTGAATTTAACCTCAGAAAAAAACAAACAATAAAACAAATACCCAATAAAAATTCATTCAGATTCCTCCAAGACAATGATTCAAAACCAAGAACAACTTGTTTACAATTTTCTGCAATGAACAAGAAGAAATTGATTATCATTTAAGAAATCATGCATACGCTTTCTGGAGGAAAACTCATTATATTACAGTACATTAAGCAACACTGCTGTTAGTGAATAAACTGAGAATGCAAACAAAACGAGCCATTCTTCAGGAAAAATCTCACTATTATTTCTCCAGGTTCCCTAATGCATCCTATGGGTGAAGGCCGCCTTTGTTTCATTGTAAACCGAAGTTCAGGTTAACCGCGGTGACTCGAGAAAACTAAACCCCGAACAGTTCATTTCGTGTCCAGTGTTTGTGTGAAGAGGTGCAAGCCGTGGCACAGGAAACCTTACATGGCCATCTCTCACACTGTCTGCCTCTCTCTCTCTCTCTCTCTCTCCTTTTCTCTCATCTCTTGTCTATGTCACTCGAAGCTATTCCTGGATTCCACACAGAGGTGAAAGGAAACAGGAACAGCTGCAGAGGCTGCTGCTGGCAGGGGCACTTTTTCTCTGCTAAGAACCACTTCCTCTCATAATACACACACATACAAAACAGGCGCACACACAGTGAATATTCCCGTGTTGACGGCTCTGTTCCTAAACCAGTTGGGGAAGATGTTTCCTTAAACAACGTTTGTGTGACGAAAGCCATTCTGGTCTCTGCGGACGGAACGTGGCTTTGCATGTGTATATTTGCATACAGCGTAGCTGTAAACGAGCTATGGTTAGCTGGGGGTGCAAGACGGCTCCTTCGCTATTGTCATGTTGACGAATATTGAGGAAAACGGCGGTGCACGCTTTCTGTTCTTCGCTTTGTCTCTCCTGCACCGCGGTACCACTGGGACCATCCTCAACTCCCCGTTGTGCTTACCCGGAGCCTTCGCAGCCAGCTGCCACCTCGGCCAATTAGGAGAGCTTTTACTAAAGCTCCGGCCAATTAGATTAGTGCTACGTGTTCCTCAGCGGATGAGACTCTAATTGTGCTGCTGAATCTGAGAACTGGTAAGCAGACTCCTGTTACCCTGATAAGAGGGAGAGCATCAAATACATGCAAACTGCAGAGGCAATGCCAGTAGAGATTCAGCCTTTGTGTGTGTGTGCTTGCCCTACTCTGTGTTCTCTGCTACTGTATGTGTGTAACAGAAATTCTAAACTGTTTAAACTAACAAGAGGCAAACCAGAACCAAAGCATACATAACACACACACACACACACACACGAAGGTGGGTCTGCATGAAAAAGGAGGTGAAAACAACCAGAGAAGGAAAAAGAGGACGGATTCAAACAGAGTTGAAAGAAAGACGGAGACCAAACATTTTAATCTTCAGAATATGTTGTTCTTCCTGAAGTTTCTTGCTCCATTTTTTCATGTTAAGGATTGTTTTGGGGGAGGTTTGCCTTATCATCATTCCTTATCAGCATCTAAGGATACAGGATCCCACACGCTGTACAGATTGCATATTTGTCTGAGGCCAGTTGGTGATAAACAGGACTTTAAGGAAATGTTTCTATATGCAGTAAATGTGCACCTTTGTCATGCATACCTTGCATATTTATGTCTTATAGGTTCTCCATGTAGCCTTAATCTACATATCTGGGCTGAAGTGATTTCCGTTTGTGGATATAGAATCAATCCAACTCTTATTTTGAGTGTTTTTGTCACTTGTTTAGTACCAGGAAACTCAATATAAAATAATAGACCTAACCCATTGGGTTACACAGAAAACATCTTTGAATAATTAGTTATGCTTTACACTACATTAAGTTAATGACTCAGGAATGCTCGAGTAAGCAAACTCAACAGAAATAAATTTTACTTTGTCATCTGTTTCATTTTCGAAAAGAGAAATACCTTTCACCAGTACAAAAAGACATAAACCAGACAAAAAAAATGGCCAAATAAAGATGAGACATGTGTCCATAAAGGAGGAGAGAAATCAAAAGCCAAAAACACAGAGAGAACACAATGCTCGAAGGAAGAAAATGCTGAGAGAGACAAAGACGGATTGTGCATCTTGAGTGCACCACAATCCTATAGCTCGCTCTCCCCCTCCTTCTCATCCTCTTTTTTTCTTTAGATACTGATAGAGAGTTCACTGCCAAGTCAATGTGTGATAGAGATAGTATCTCTGCGATGCTGGTTTGATAGCAATGTACAATGCTTAACAAAAAAAAGAAAACGAGTGTGTGAAAGAACTCGTGGTGAACTGAAGCATACACTGCAAAACCATTGTGTGTAAATGTATATATAACCATTAACTTAAAATGTATGGTAACTAACTGGCAGCAATTATGCAGAAAGCTACTGTAATTACTTCTTACAGTAGAAGTACTGTGCTTCTGTTTACAGTATTGTGTCTTTACTGCAGAATAAAAAAACAAATACAGTGATTTCAGTATTTACAGTATTGGGTGATTAACTCTATAATACATCAACTCTGACTACTGTGATTCAGTACAGCAATACTTCGACTACTGTGAGTTATGGTAAAACACATAGCAATCTACTGTTATAATCTTTTACAGTGACATTACTGTGATTAACACTGGAAATAACTGCAGATTTCACAGCAAAGTTTTCACAGTATACACACTAGACTATACAGGTATAGTATTCTAGACACAGACACATTCTCAAATCTGACTTGTATCCCTTTGGAAGGCAGATGCTTGAACACACACACAAACAGACACACACAGTACATAAGTATATAACTCCATATCTCTCTTTCTGCAGCACATTCACAAAGTCCACTGTATGCAGCACAAGAGGAACATTATATGGCTGCAACAAGCGACAACCGAGTCTGTGTTTTCCAGTCTATAAATCGACTCTCAGTATCCAGGCAAGTGCAGCGAGGGCTGGACATGAAAACAAAGACACTCACGCACATTTCTAACTGAGCAGGGCAGGTGTGGCCCGGGTCTTACGCAGGGACGACTCCTGCGCTCGTACGCGGGCGGTGCCGGGTGGAGCAAAACAAAAATAACCCCCCGAAAGCAACAGGCCATTAGTCAAGCCGGGAGACCACCGGGCACATCGAACTGGTAAACCAGTGAAACCAGAAAAAGCCCACGGCTGGACCATGACAGGACAGCAGACAGGCAGTCACCCAAAAAAACACAGGCTCAGTTTGCACAAGTAAAAGCTTTAAAAAAAAGAAAGAAAGAAAACAAAAAAAAAAAGCCAAATCGGCAGCAGTGCTGTTTCAGGTGTGAGGGCCAGAACACTGGTAAGACGATACGCTTGGTTTGAGCTTTCCAGTTATTTGAAATAATATTGGTTCATAATTATTGCAGATATAAAGGGCTGGATAGAATTCATGGGATTTGCAACCTTTGTACTGGTAATTATCTGACTGAGGAGTATCATATTTGGTGTGAATGTTTGCTATGGAGATAAACGCCTGCCAAAGTGTTATTAAAACCTTCCATTTGTGTGCAAATTTATTTGAAACCTAAATTAAGTGTTTTTTTATTCCTTTGACTGATGCCCTTCCCTTGTTTGAATTGTACCTGTTGTGTTCTCCATACCATATGGACTGCGTCACATTAAATACAGCAAAGGTATGCCAACAAGCTGGTTCAGCAAGAGCACAGAGCGGCACACACACACACACACACACACACACACACACACACACACACACACACACACACACACACACACACACACACACACACACACACACACACACACACACACACACACACACACACACACACACCAAAGGTGTCCTATGAGTGGGAGGAAATAACCTCAATGATGAAACTTCCCTAAAACAGTACCTTGAAAATGGTTTAAAAAAGGGGAAATGTAAAAAAAAATACTTTATTTAAAATACTAGCAGTAAAAACCAGGACACCTACACTAGTACCTGGAATCTGTGGTAGAACATAAGACGACAAGTACTCGAGTACTTGAGTAAATGTACTTGATGTTTACTCAAGTACTTTAAAGAGGTTCCACTTTCTGCCACTTGACTACAACTAAAAATACTGTACTTTATACTCCACTACCTTTATTTGACAGCTTTACATACAAGCTGTTTTTTCCCATCAGTTCATAAAATTGTGCATTTGTGCAAACAATAAGAGATTCGTGTGCATTTACATGTCAAATAATGAGTATTTAAATCCTAATAACATAATGTTAAATAGAATAATAAACAGGGATATGATTTAGATTTGTTGTTATGTCATACTCAAGGTAGGTTTCAGAATGAGAGACTTTCACTTGAGTATTTCTTCATCGTGGTTTTGCTTGCTGAAGCTGGAGGAAACACGCAAAGACTGCGGGTCTGCATTCTTTCGTTTCCCGCAGCACGGTGCGGAAGTGAGCTTACAGACACCTGCTATAAAAGATGAGCTAAGCTACCGACAAACCGCCTCCGGTCTCCTCTTATTAATCAACACCTTATCCCCAATGCTCACAACCGAACATCTTCCCGAAAACACGGAGTGAAAACAACGTGGGGAAAGTTTCGTCACGTGTCCAGTTCCTCTTTTTTTGTTGTTCTTGCCGCGGAAAGAAAAACGGAACACGTTTAAGCAAATGACAAATAAGTGTTAACCCAAACAAAGAAAGGACAGAAATAGACAAAAAAAAAGTCACTAACAATAACTCTTCCTGCCACTTTGGCGAGATAAACAACGCGTGGAAAAAAGAGCCGAAACAAAAACTAACCAAAGCTAGCTAAAAAAGAAGAAAATGTGTATATACATCGCGCAACTTACGGTGTTTGTCGGAGAAGCTGCTGAGAGTCCGCCACCGCCGCTGTGATAAATATGTATATTAAAAAAGGAAAAAAAGAAGAAGAAGAAGAAGAAATCCACACGGGCAACGAGAAGAAGAAAAAAAAAAAAAAGTCCGAAACGAGAGCGCCGATGTGAGCTGTCAACGTCCAGCCGCAGCGAGGAGAAGTCACAGACTGCTGGTGCCTTGACAACCGGGCTGCGCGCGAGCCCCCGAGATGAATGGTGGCGGCGAGTGCGCATGCGCGGGACCGGCGCTTGATTCATTCCGGTAGAGTAAAAAAAAAAGACGGCAGAAAAACACAAGCGGGACAGATCCAGCACCGCTGCTGCTGCTGCTGCTGCGGCGTTCACGGAGCTGGTGTGTTATCGATCCTTGACGTTTCCGAGAAGTGTCACCGTCCTCCGTGCTTAACAATTAAACGCATCGATAGCCTGTTTCGCCAAATAATTGATTAATCGATAGAAATGAGCGCAATACAATGTCAGGGCATTGACATGCCAGTAACAAGTAGGCCATAGGAGACCAACTTCCGACTTAATTACTAATAATTATTAATAGTACTGTCCAATACCCAGCTTATGTATATTTTTACATACAATTATAGCCTCGTAAATAATAAGCAAATAATATTGTACTGTAACTACCTTATGTATATTGGACAATGCCAAAACGGACATGTGGTGTAACCCTAAAAACTCTGGAACAGAGTTTATTTCTCTTGAGGTTTAACACAAAAATGCTATCAACTAGTTTTATATTCTAGGTGGATAAATATATATATTTTTTACTGTTGTTTTGGTTACACAATTTGACTTTTTGTGTCAAATAAAAAAAATCACAAAATCAAAATTTTTGTAAAAAAAAATAAAAGCTACTTATTACAAGACATAATATTACACATCATGCATTGATGTGCACAGGGGGGGGGGGGGCAAAGAGGTGGTGCCCTAATTGCCTTTAGTGCCCTAAATGCACAGTAAAGTGTCCTTTAGATAGATAGATAGATAGATAGATAGATAGATAGATAGATAGATAGATAGATAGATAGATAGATAGATAGATAGATAGATAGATAGATAGATAGATAGATAGATAGATAGATTTACTGTCCCACAGTGGGGAAATTTACAGTGCTACAGCAGCATTGAAAGAAGTTGAAAAAAATATAAATTCAAAACAATTAAAAAAACATTTAAATTAACACAACAGTGAGCCACTGTGTGTGACTGAGATTTAAAATTTGCCCTAAAGTGCCCTTTTAAATAACTATATGTCCACTATAATGCTCTTTCAGATTTTTGAACGTGCACTAAAGAGCCCTCTTGTGTGATGAAAAACACACATCTGCCATATTCCACTAAGACCAGGAAATGCTATGAAACATCACTACTGCAAGTACTTTATATTGGACCCTTTTTTGCTTCATATATTTTGAGCCAAACCTGCATCCCACAGAACCAGTTTGGGTTATCTGGCACTGACATGGTGTCAAAATGCAACAAAACACAGGAAACATGATCAAGCCCCCTCCAGAACCTCCCCAAACTACCTTGAATAATCCAGTTAGACTAAGCTAAGTTTTAATAATGAACAGTTCGTATATAATATACATAACATACACTGTATGTGCCCTTTTTTATTTTTTCCCCCACCCTTCAAACAATCTGTGCACACCACTGACCTCGTATATATAATAACAATTCTGTACAAAATGAAACCTACTCAGGAACCTACATTTTTGCAGCACTTTTGTTCTGTTAACACTGTTGCCTATCCAGTGTTAGTAACACAAGCTGTATGAGAATAACAATAAAACAGGAGTCAAATTCTCTGTGTGTGCATACTTGTCCAATAAAGCTGATTCTGATGTTTTGTCCGTATCTTTAGTCTACTCAAAAACTCATGAAACATAAAAAACAGCAAAGTCATACGATTTGGAAATGGAATCAGAACATTTTGTGGGTATTTTTGATAAATGACTTATTGGTGAATTCTGTGGATCTACCCAGATAGCCTACTTCTTTCAGCTCTAAATTCGACTTTTTTGTGTGCTGCTAAAACATTAAGAAGCTGGGAAAAATGTGTGTGTGTGTATGTGTCGGTGTGTGTATGCTACGCCCCCCCCCACAACACACAGAAATTTTAATTAGAGAAAATATGCCATATCTTGACCATGATTATCTCTCCATCCAAGAGCAGCAGCAGCATGCCCTCTTCCAGACAGTCTTATAAATAATTCAGCAATAAAAAGCTTGCCTCCGCTTGCCTGCGCATGCATGCAGCAGCACCGGAGGGACGCCTACACCCCCCCCCCTGCCCCCCCGCACGGTGTCAACGCACGCGGGTGTTACCAATTAAAACAAATCTCGGAGCGAAATAAAAGTTCAATCAACATTCTACTTTCGCGAACGACTGCGGTCAGATCAGTCAGGGATTACAAGGCTTCTGTCAACTATCAATAGCCTCGTGCGCCTTAGGGAGGGAGGGGGGAGGAAGAAGGAGGAGGAGGAGGAGGAGGAGGAGGAGGGAGGGAGGGAGGGAGGGAGGGAGGGGGTGAGTTTCAATGCGCAGACGGTGCAGGGACACCGGCCCGATGATGCCGTTCGTCCTGTCCGCGGACCGGAGCGGAGAACCACCCGCAAAGCCGCGGCAATAGTGATCCAGCACCCTGGCCGTCCCGCAGCCGCACCGCATCCGAGCCCGCACGCTGTCCTCACAAAAATAACAAAAAAGCTACGGCGGGATGGGACGAAAGCAGGAAAAAAAAAAGTGTATTCACAGCCGGAAAGAGGAGAGGGGGGTGGGGTGGTGGTGGTGGTGGGGGGTCGGACAAAAAAAAAGCTATTTACCTGCACACAGCGCTCCCGTCTCCAGCCGCCCGGTGCTACTTCCCGCTCACCGAGCTGCTCGCCGCTCAACCGCTGAACGGGGATTTAGACAACGGGATTTGTTCACGTGGTCACGCTCGCTGATCCTAATTGGCGGAGTGTCCCGGAGCCCAGGCTCGAGCCTCGCACCTGTACAGTGAACGTTACAGTCCAGCAGCCTCCGACTGGGGCTGCAGCGCGCACGCACTCGCGCACGCACTCACGCACGCACACGCACACACAGGTGTAGGACTAACACAAAACACGCTGCTGCAGGCAGGTTATACTGGTGTGCACGCGCAGTGGTGGAAGAAGTACTCAGATCCTTCACTGAAGTAAAAGTAAAAAAATAGAATAGTAAGTACAGTCCTGAATTCAAAATGTACAAGTACAAGGCTTAAATTGTAAGTAGTCTATATACAGTCTGTGTTATATTATTATATTAACTTGTATTTGTCATTGGCATTTTTTCCTCTCATCAAGTAGCTTCTTCAGTTCTTCAATTTGTGAGAGAGAACAATGACCGGGGTCATTAAGAATATTCACAGCTTTATATTCATTTAATTGTTTTCATTACTGACAAGTGCGTGACAGCTTTTTAATATTGTAGGTCATCAATGTGGAGCCAATTTTAGAAATTTTGAGTCGATAAATAGTAAAAAGTAATAGTCTAATTAACCACAATGTTGTAATAAATAAATATTTTGCTGATGATTGACAGTGTGCAGGAGTTTTTTTATATATATATCTTATTTTCTGTATATTAGAGATAACAGCAATAACATAACAATTGCAAAAGCTGTGATATAAAATCTGTCCCATTGACTTTCATATCAAGAAACTATCCTGAAACTGTGGTTGCAAGTTTTTCCTATACTTTTATTTAGGGCATTCTAGGTGATAGAAACACACCATGTCTAAGTGATATTTAATGCAATAGAAGGTTAAGAAATCATGTAACTGTAGCTCTGTATACACTTTGGTTTGGGTTTTTCTGCTATATCACATTGTATTAAAGAAAGCGCTGTAGATCATGCCACAGTCTGTACCTTCATCTGTCAGTAACATGGTGAATCCACATTTACAGACGTCTAACAGTCAACAGACCTGCTCCATCGTTCAGAGGTCACATGTAGACGGCGTGTTGGCTCCGCTGGAAATGTCAAGCAACATCCCTGCGATACTTTCATTTCCCCGTCTCCGTGCAGAGCTGTCCTCAGTTTGCGTGACAAATGGAGAATTGTCTTTGACTCATCTGGCAGCTCGTTCGAACATCAAAACGTGCACACCTACACACACACACACACACATATATATGCACCACACATGTAGCAATTAGACAGATAGTGAAGTACAGGTGAAGCAGAGCTGTTTCCTCTTCCTTTTAAAGCAGAACGCTGCTCATCAGCTACTATATTATATACAAGTATATCTCTATAGATTCCCATGTACAGTCATTATGTGCCAATCAGCTCACTTTTTGAACTGTTTCTTTGATTTCAGTCAGGTGTGCGCTGATATTTATTCATAGAAAACACATTGTGTTGTGTAAGTAATAATACTAACACACTTAGCTCTTTTGAAACCCCAGTATATAGCCCGATCCCACTACACACACACACGCTGGTATTCATCTACCTACCGAAGCCCACAGTATACTATCAGTCAATGGTGCATGAGTATTTTTAGATTTCATGTGGGTTGCAGATGCTGCTCCACTCAACCAGGTCACAGCAAACATACTGTAACAGTGTATTCGGAGTAACATTAAATGCTATTGATTTATCTTTTTCTCCAGGAATATTTGGCATCCCATTTTTTATGTATATTTTAAGAGAAGATTTGATGGCATATAAAATCCCCTTCATTCCTCTCCTCTTCTCACATCCCTTTCCATGCCTCTCCTATCTCCTATCTCCTATCTCTTCCCTCCTATCTCTTCCCTCCTACCTCCTACCTCCTACCTCCTATCTCCTATATCCTTCTCTCCTCCTCTCCTCTCCTATCTCTTATCTAGTATCTCATATCTCTTTTTCCTATCTCCCATCTCCCACCCCTTACCTACTATATTCTTCTCTCCTACCTCCTACCTCCTACCTCCTATCTCTCATCTCCTATATCACCTCCTACCTCCAATCTCCTACCTCCTACCTCCTATCTCCTATCTCCTATATCACCTCCTACCTCCTACCTCCTACCTCCTATCTCCTATATCCTTCTCTCCTCCTCTCCTATCTCTTATCTAGTATCTCATATCTCGTATCACCTACCTCCTACCCCGTATCTCCTCTCCTCTCCTATCTCCTACCTCCTATCTCCATCATTTTAAATCTCCAACCTACTATCCTCTATCTCCTATCTCCTATCCCTTATCTCCTACCTCCTACCTCCTACCTCCTATCTCCTATCTCCTACCTCCTATCTCCTATCTCCTATCTCCTACCTCCTATCTTCTATCTCCTGTCTCCTACCTTCTACCTCTTACCTCCAACCTCCAACCTCCTATCTCCTATCTCCTATCTTCTACCTCCTACCTCCTACCTCCTATCTCCTATCTCCTATCATCTACCTCCTACTTCCTACCTCCTATCTCATATCCACTACCTCCAAACTCCTACCTCCTACCTCCTATCTCCTATCTCCTCTCCTATTTCGTCTCCTCCTTCACTGGTCCTGGCAGATAAGACCTTGACACTCCAGCCTAACTACCCTCCAGGCTGTTGGCAGTGATATGTTTTTTCCCCCCACTCAGTTTTGGCCTGAATAAAAGCATATTGGGGTTTTTAGGGCAACATAGGGCATTTATAATTGACTAAGAGAAATCTGACACAGTTGCAGCTTCAACTGTTGGAAATTTGCAGTGAGTCAACTCACAAGCTTGTGTTTATATATATCTTCAAGTTAAATTCAGGCCACTCATATAAAAAAACACACACACACACACATATTTGATGTAGTTTTATATATAAGTGGATGTCACCTACTTCAGTATAAACTTCAATGTTACTCATGTTTCCAGAAGGAAAGGAGCTCACATAGGTTTTTTTTTTTTTTTTTCGGAGTCAGGGGGTGGAGAGGTATTATCTAGGAGAACAAAAGCTGAAGAGCAGAGAACAGAGCAACACTCCCCTCCTCCTGTTTCCTTCTATCCTTTCCTTCATCCGCCCCCATCATCCCTCCTTACCCCCCACCCCCCACCCCCCTCTCCACACATCGACACAAACGCCTGCCATCTGACACCTCTCTGAGGAGTTCTTTTTTAGAGTTGTCATCTAAAACACACACACACACACACACACACACACACACACACACACACACACACACATTGTCTGGTGGTTGTGAGGGAAGAGGAAGAGCTCCTATGTTCTCAGTCCAAGACGGAGAAATGGGCCAAATAGCATAGAGGGAAACAGACGGACGCGCAGACAGACAGACAGACGCCCTCTCCGCACATTAATCAGGCCTATGTGCACTTTAAGAAAAAAGGGGGCTTTCTGCCCGTGGACCATAATGTACGGCAGGTCGCAGCGTGTGTGCGCAGAAAAACCGTCACTTGGTGCGATGCCACCTGGCGGTTTGACCACAAGCTGGACACAGGGAGCGGGGGCATGTGTGTGTGTGTGTGTGTGTGTGTGTGTGTGTGTGTGTGCGGTGCCTCACTGGGCCGGACAGAACTTCGACAGGCAGCAGATGGTGATGTCAGCGTGGCGTGGGCGCGGAGGCCGAGGTGGACACACACAAGTACACACAGGCTGTCCTGCAAACAAGGTCGCCAGGAAGAATTTTTAACACTAATCTGAATGTCATATTCAGATCCAGCATGTGTACTTATATTGATCCGTCTCGTTTTTTTTTTTTCTTTTACCTCTGCTCATTCGCACTGATGATTATGCAGCCCGCAGTTCTAATTTCTTTCTAATTAAAAAAAAGTTTCCTCGGTATATTACGGAAGAGATGACACGTCACTGTCAACAACAGAGTAATCAGTCAGTTTAACTACCTCTAAATGGATGTCATTCAACAAAACACAACGCTGCTGCCAAACAGGTGATATCCAACATAGAAAATCACTCTCACCCTCATGTCATTCTCAGGCATTTTTTTGCACAATCTTTTTTTGACAAGAATTTTTGCAGAAACTTTATAATATCTTTTAAAGTCCAATGCAACTTTTTCAACACCCTCACCCTCCAATAATCTCTTACACAACTTCCCACCGTAACATTCAATCTTTTTAATTATTTCAACCCTTTAAATGCCAGTTTATAAGAAGGGGTCATTTAAGGGTTAATATATATATATACATATATATTATCAGTTGGATATCAGTTATACATAGACACAAACATACAGATGCATAGACACTCTCTCACACACACACTCACACACACACACACACACACGCACAGACACTGTGGCTGAGCAGCTGTCTGGGGAGTGGACGACATCTCTATTGTTGGAGTGTGATGGATGAGACGGGAGCTTTAAATGCTGCACTGGTGTAGACTATGGACTAGGGGGAAATTTCCTCTGCCACATTGTGTACCTTCATTACCGCGCTTGATGGAAAAAGATGTTTTGGAGCGGCTTCTCAAATAGGGACGTCCTTTTTCCGCCTCGTGAAAGGTGAGGACGACGTCCGTCAAATTAGGATCACACAGAATGAGCAGATGATGAGATGACACCTCCACAATATTGGCATTGTGGCGGAAGGAGACGGATTTGTTCCGAGAACACGGATCCACGATGTTTGGAAAAGTTGCTTCATATCTGGGCTTTCAATCAGCCGCTCGGCCGTTTTCCTTTCACTTACTCTCTCTCACACACACACACACACACACACACGCAAACAATCACCAACACACATGATGTGGTGAATAATCCTGTCGTGTGAACATCTGTCGCCAGTGACAGGTGATGGTAAGGTGAGAACCACATTGTTACCCCCACCCAAAAACCTCACTCAAATATCGCCCCCCCCCACACACACACACACACACACACATAAAGCCAGTAATGCTGTGTGCAGCTCAAGCCTTTGGCTGTCAGACTTGATCTGGGTCTTTCTGTGCGGCTGCTGACAGCGTGACATACACACCCATGAAACGGATTGACACTCTTTTGTAAGACCAACACGCTGTGACAAACACAACGGCAGCCTCTCCAGCTATTAATCCAAACAAAGACGCCTGAAACTCTCACTGAGATATAAATCACCAGTATTATTTTAAAATCGGGATCAAACGCCCCCCCGGGTGGGGGGGTGTTCATGCCAGCTCTGATAGCAGGTGTCTTGAACGACGCGCCCACCACCTTTTCAGCTCTGACATTTCCCCTCAGTACGACCCTGACCTTTGACCTCCCTGCAGAGGGTGCAAGTGAAAAACAAAATGATCCCTCGGGGACCGATAAAAGATCGTATATCACCCATCGCAGCATCCAGGAGATGTGGAGACGTTTCATTTACAAATATGAATCAATGAAAATCCGAGAGCTTGGTGACGATGCAGAGGTCACACTCCATAGGATTTTATAATTTAATAAATATAAGTCGGCTAGTTGCAGCCAGAAGGTGATGTTTGTTGTCCCAAAGTACAAATTCAATCAGGCCTCGTCAGTAATGGACGAGAAACACAGACTCCGGTGAGGAGGCGTGTGAACACACCTGCCTTTTTATCCTTGTCACTGCGCAGATACTGAAAAAAAAAAAATGCTGCAAAAAGCCAAAAAAATGTGGTTCCGCTTAACAAAAATCAGCGGTACATTTTAGGGGCAAAACATCAGATCAGACACACGGGGAGACGTGCACCTGTTCACGCACACCTGCCCGTTCACGCAGGCTCAGGAGAAGTGGTGAGGAAAAAAACACAGATGCTGCAGGAACAGACCTGACTAGAGCATTCTGGATGATGCAAAGCAGTGAAACCAACCTGCGGCGTTAGTCACCGGTGCATCTGTCAGGCAGCGGAATCCCACGGCGGGACAGAAAACAGAAGTGACGACGTGCACGTTAGCTCCGACCGCAGCATCGATCCCGACCTTGACGGACATCGGTGGCTCCAGGTCAACGGGCGTCAACGTCAGCCTCTCTCCTCCACACCCTCCATCATCACCATCATCATCTCTGCATACCAACTCTCCTTCGTTCATTCATATGCATCCTCTCCATCTCCTGAGATTTACTCCATAGTACCGTGTCTATTCTCCTGCTATAGCCCTTCAAAAGCAGCTGTGATAAGGGAAAAGCAGGGGGGAGCAGATGGCTGCAGGGTATATAGCATAATGATCAGAAGAGTATATGTGAATATATCATATTTATAATGGCAGGAGATGTGTCAAACAACTACCTTGCATCTGTTTTGTCTGTGCTTGAATCTGTGTGTGTGTGTGTGTGATGGAGAGAGACAGCAAGTGTCTGTCTAAATCCTTCCATCTGTTGAGCCATAACAGAAGTCACATTAAATCAGGATGAATGGAGAAAATAACAAACAACAGCATTCCAGCTCACTGGTTGCTTAACCGCGGCGGCGGCGTCAGCGTCAGCACACGAGTCCAATATCGCCTGTCTCCCTTCAGCGTTTCACGACTCAATTTGTAGGTCTGACTCGGCTCGTCAGGTCTGACTCGGTTACATGAAAATAATCACGTCATAAGCCCGTCATTCCCAGTATGCAGCGGCGATTCAGTCAGGGAGCTCAGAGACAATTAAGAGTAATTAAGACGCTCTTACATTTTAATTGAGGAGCTGCTTTTTCAGGAGTATAAAAGTGTAACTGGACACCAGGATTTGATTCGTTGGGTCTAAACCGTCGCAGCTTTAAAACAGGAAAAGCTAAATCAATGGCAAAGGTCCCCCCCAAAAAACTTTATTGAGGAAGTTATGTTGTCATCATATTGATCTTCATCAGGCAGGAGTTGAAACACTGATAAAAAGTTTACCATGATCAGATCAACAACAAAAGAATGGTAGAATAAATAAATATATAAATAATCTTAGAAATACTACTAAAAGTAGCATTGTATGGAAACTAAGATAAAAAATCTAATCTATCAATTAAAAAAAAGAGGATCCAAATTGTTCCTGTGTGGTAAAGATAAAAAGACAAATGAGCAATAGATTCTAGTGTAGAATTAGAAAGAATAGATATACAGAACAACAGATGACCCACCCAGTGTGGCGAGCTTATCCAGAAGGAACTTTAATACCTGGATAATAGAAAAAAAACAACAGATTACATAGATAAACTGGTACGGATGAACGAGAATAAGAAATCATGAGCAGCAGCAATAAGAATGTCGATGTGACTTAAAGCAATTGTCTTCTGATGAGGCTAAATGAGCATTTTCATGTGTAAAAATGAGAAAATGTGGAGGAGTAGAAAACTGTGAGATGTTTTGTTGCAGAATGTCACACCTGATTTCATCTTTTTGAAGTTTTTTTTTTTTTCCCCTCTTTCATCTGCACATTCAGCGGTCCGTCGTTTCGTTTCTTTTTGTGAAAAGACACGTTAGAGTTCAGCTCGACAAAGCTGTGCGGGGCTTTATCGTCTGTATTCAGACTTAAATTGCATCAGAAATATTGATGCATAACCCCCGACATAATCGCTGTCGACACAATATCTGCCTCAATTGCAGCAATATCAGCTCACGGAGTCTTTTGATGTGCAATTGTCTGCACTTTGCAGTTTGCCTTGTGTATATGGGAAGAAAATACTGAAAAAACTGCACTTTATAAACCTATAGTCTATAGTCATAATGCATCATTATGGGAAAACTAGCACTTAAACACATCATGAATAGAGTGTAATTCCATTATTATTTATGGCCTAAAGTAAACTTATAGAATCATTCTGCACATCGTCAGACGTCTGATAATCGCCGTCTGTTTTGGTGTGTGTGTGTTTTAAAGTAGGGTATTACGGCAGAGACCGTTGTAAATCCCGTGGACTTAGACCCAAAGGATCCCAATGACTGACACGTCTGATCCCCTCTCTCGCTCCATCCCGTCGTTTGTTTTCCGAGTCGTTTTCGTCTCTCCAGCACATCTCCCTTCCCCTAATGGCGGTTCCAGACTCCGGATTCCCGGGGCCACGGACGATGAAAAAGGAGCGCGGGATATTTACATCTTCGGAGCTAATCCACTTTTAATGTGTCTCGGGCCCTTAATCGGCTTGTTTTATTTATGAGTCTGGCATGTTGGGTTTAAAGGTGTTAATTACAGTTCGGTTTTTAGACAGGCAGCTGTCTCCTTGGAGAACACGCCGCTCATGTCTGTGGACGCGTGGGCGCAAGTGGACCTGCAAAGTGTTCCACTAAAATGCTGTCATCTTAGGTGCATTTATTTAATTCAGAGACGTGTGTGTGTGTTGAAACAAACACCACTGAAACTTCCCCCTCTATTTCTATTATCCTGTCACTGATAAAAGAATTTAATTTCCTCTGGGGGCGGTGGTTTATTACATTTAAACCTCTCTTTATAGACTTTTTTTCTTTTTCTTTTTGGTCAGTTTTTTTATTTTAATTAAAAAAAAATTAAAATCCATGAGCATTAGGATTTTTTACATTGTTCGGTTCAGATTAAAAACATCAAGAGGAGGAAAAGTTGAAAGAAAAGAAGTGAAGTTGGATTGTGGCACTTTGCAGAAATCCTCCTCTCTGTCCTTTGACTCTTTTATCTGAGCTTTTGTGCAACTTCCAAGACAGGAACGGAGGAAAAAGCCTCAGATAATGTACGTTTTCAAATACGTTTTATATTACATTCACTTTTTGGACTTTTACTGTTCCTGACACAATGACCCGGGACATTATTGAGGTTTTAAAACCACTAGATGCTAAAAACAACACAGATTACATGTATGATTCATGTTTGCAGATAATCTGACCACACCGTGCTTAACAACGAAAGCATCACTTGCGTTTATGCTAGTTATAATTTATGTAAATCCACTATAATAAATAAATAAAGGATTCCGTACTGAGTCACTAACCAGCCGTTGCCCTCCATGCAGGTCCTGGATCCTCATTATTATTTTATTAGAAACTCTCTCCCTGTGGATGTGAGTCTTAGACATACACACACTGTATGTGCAGAATGATCTCCACGTCCTCTCTGAGAAGTGAATCTCCTGCTCTTGTATTTGGTTGTGGTGGAAATAACCTTTACGTTTGGTCTGGAGTTGTTTCTGCTGTTTGTCCCCCCCCCCCCCAACCCACGATGTGCAGGTGTGAGGGGTTGAGTGCAGAGCAGATGGCTTCACACCACCTGAGTTGTACCATTTTGCATGTGTGTGTGTGTGTGTGTGTGTGTGTGCACATGCATGCATGTCTGTGTCTGTGTGTATGAGGGTCAGTGACCTAGATATCACATACACTAGATTTTTTTTGGGTGTAAACTACTTCATATTAAGTGGTTGCACGAAATTTATATAACTCTGGATATAAAAATTCCCTTCTCACCCTTCCACGGGTGGTCTCATCCACTTTCCAAGCTCGGATCCTCTACCAGAGGCCAGTGAGCTTGAGGGTTCTGCGCAGTATCCTTGCTGTTCCAAGGACTGCGCTCTTCTGAACTGAGATGTCTGATGTTTTTCCAGGGATCTGTTGTAGCCACTCCTCCAGTTTGGGGGTCACTGCCCCGAGTGCTCCGATCACCACGGGCACCACTGTCGCCTTCACCTTCCAAGCCTTCTCCAGCTCTTCTCTAAACCCTTGATATTTATCCAGTTTCTCGTGCTCCTTTTTCCTGATGTTGCCATCACTTGGTATTGCCACATCCACCACCACGGCTTTCCTCTGCTCTTTATCCACCACCACAATGTCTGGTTGATTTGCCATTACCATTTTATCAGTCTGGATCTGGAAGTCCCACAGGATCTTAGCTTGGTCATTCTCCACCACCTTTGGAGGTGTTTCCCACTTTGACCTTGGGGTTGCCAGCCCATACTCCGCACAGATGTTCCTGTACACTATTCCAGCCACTTGGTTATGGCGTTCCATGTATGCTTTTTATATATATATATATATATATATATATATATATATATATATATATATAGTGTGGATTTTTAACTTATACACATTAGGATGGAGTTATTTCTTAAATACATCTTAATTTTGGTTTACTAATATAATTGATATAGATTCAGTCAATGTCATAGTTTCACTCCTACATATTTAAGTTAAATCCAATCTAAATGGATCTAAACTTTCTATTCTATTCTATTTCTATCTTTCTTAATTGTGTGTGTGTGTGTGTGTGTGTACACACACATGGTCTATGGTCTATATACACACATATATATATATAATATATATATATATATATAAGTTGATTTTACTTATATTTTTTCAGCATTTGTAGGAAATATTTTTGAGTAGAATTTTTGAAGGTATTTCAACTCATACACATTAGGATGGAGTTATTTCTCACATACATCTTAATTTTGGTTTACTGATATAATTCATATAGATTCAGTCAATGTTAAATCCAATCTAATTAATTAATTAGTCTTTGATAAATGTAACATTCAGACAATGAACCAAACCATGTGTTCTACTTGTTAAATTGCACATACTTTTAATTAGGTTAAATGAGCTTGTTTTAAGGAATTAATAAGGAAAACATGACTGTAACACATTAAAATAAACCAGATTGTACATGTAACATGGGTCAGAATACTTTATTCCAGTGTGTGAGGGACATAAGTGTGTGGGCTTCATAGCGTGTCATTACAGCCCATGTTATCATTATTATTATAGTGATTATTACTCCCACAGGGGGGGTGGGACATGCAGGTATTTTCAGGTGGTATTTTGTCCCCAATATGTTGAAATTGTTGTTGGACTTGTGGCGTTTCCCTCATTTTAGGTCATATCTTCCTGCTTCTTATTGTCGCCGTTATCGGTTGACCTCATTACAATAACTCATTGATCATTTCCCCGTTAATCCATTGCCCTTCTGCCTTCTCCCCCTCTGGGTTATTTTCTATTTGTGTTACACCGGATTCTATCGTACCCCCTACCAGACCGTTTGGTTTGTGAACACGTGTGCGGCTCAGTCGTTCGAAACGGGTCAATTTGTAAAACACCTAACAAGGGTTAATGTTTTCTGTGGCGCTCTGCAGACGGACGTAATGGCTGCGGTGTAAAAATGCCTGGTTTAACGGCAGTAAAATGCCCGACATAACGGTTAAAAAAAGGCCCGTTTTAAAATGCCCCGACAGGCCGGTAAAAACGTCCGGTCTGCGGTCTCGGGCGATAGCTTTTCCTGCTGCCTGTGTGAGTCTTTGCCAACTATCAATCTACCGTTAAACGGATGAAGACGAGCCACGATGTTCGCCTTCAGGAGAATTTTCTGCTGTTTTCCGTCCTCGTCTACGTTCTGTACATGTGTTTGTGTGTAGCTGCAGCAGAAAGAAAGGGGCAAATCATTTTAATTGATGGATTTTAATTCATTCAACTCATTTTCAGTGTGTGTGCTACTCGAGGGTTGGAGGAAAGAGGGAAATCTCGCTTGTGTGTTTAACGTGTAAGCATGTGTGTGTGTGTGTGTGTGTGTGTGAGGATTTAGGTGTTTGCCTCTGATCCGCAGGCTGAGACATTCACACCTGCTGAAGATTTATTCCCGTCACCTCTCTCCTGCTGCCAGTGATTTCTTTTTTCCGTCCATTCCGATGGAAAGAAATCGTCTTTAACTTTTCAACATGAATTCATTTCGTACTCATGTGTTTGTGGAGATGTGCTCCTTCTCTTTTTATAACCCTATTTATAACCCCTATTATATGCCTTCATGCCTCCCAGTTCACGTTCAGCATAACGGGAGCTGCTGTTATCAAAGTGTCAAATATTCAAACGTTTTTAAATTTGAATTTTTTTTAAATATTTAAAAGAAACAACAAGGATCAATCAATTAAACAGGTCCATTCATTCTTCTTGGAGGTCAAGTGTCTACCTAGTTTCATCCATCATAGGATCATAGGTCATACCTGGATCCATGAATATTTGTTAATAGCGATGAAATTCACCTGAAAATGTCACTAGTTGATATATTTCATCACTGTTTTCAAATCATGACCTGAGTCACTTTTTTTCAAGTTTCAATCAAAAACAGCCTGTGGACATACGTAGAATGTTGGGATGTCACTTACGTAACATTAAACAATAAATTGACCTATTTCTGATCATTCTAGTTTGATTTTAAGCAACGTTAAACCTGGATTAAACTGTCCTTTCATTCCAGTTTTGACAATTTGTTCTAAGAAGGAACTTTCTTTCCTCCTTTATATGAAGTTGCATATTTATTGAATTTATCGAAATGCACAGACGTTTATGTTGAATTACTACTAATACAAGTACAACTTGTGAAATTTAGACTAAAGTACTATCGAACATTACAGCCTAAAGCCTTTAGCACTCACCAGTATAAATGTATAAAATGTACAGTCATGTATTTCTTGCATTTAAGCTCACGTCAGATAATAAGGAATCGCATCGACTGCATGAAGGTTTGTTTCAGGCTCAGCTCAGGACTAAACAGATGTAATACAGATGTCAACTTTATATATATATATATATATATATATATATATATATATATATATATATATATATATATATATATATATATATATATAAGCAAAACCAACCTGACTTGAAATAGATAAATTACCTGCAATGCAAAGTTCAATGATTAAGAATATAAGAGATTATTTCTCCATAAAATCCTATAAATCACATTGAGGATCATTACAGAACATGAATTTAATCTGTAAAATGTTCAAAATATAATTTTCATTTAAATTTGATATGTTTTAATCTGAATTAAATATCTAAATAGTGGTTAGTTGCAGCCCTACTACTGATATATATTATATTATATTATTTTCTTTTTATTTTATTAATGAAGTAGATATTGATGATATATATAGATGCTGTAACAGTAACATTGGGTTTTACTACAGATAAAAATATTTCAATTCGATGATTTTTATGTAAAATCTTTATCTGAAAAAATAAGTTGAACACAACATAAAATAATATTGCATATTAAATCAAGTGTATATCATCTTTTTTTGTACATTGCGTGTTTTGTACGGAACTTTTTAATTTTTTTTAATTTTTATTTTTTTACGCTTCAGGCCAATCCAGTCAATTTTCTTTATGAACTGGTCATACAAGGAATTTCAAATTACGTTTCTTGCTGTTGTTCCCATGCAGACGTACTTAGAATATATAAAAGACGTAGATGATAGGACATATAGACATTAAAGTGCATGGACTAGACAACAGTAGACATGTATA
Source organism: Eupleurogrammus muticus (assembly GCA_036785175.1). Lineage (NCBI taxonomy): Eukaryota > Metazoa > Chordata > Actinopteri > Scombriformes > Trichiuridae > Eupleurogrammus > Eupleurogrammus muticus. Next base: position 20,470,987 of record JAYKQN010000013.1, on the reverse strand, counting down.
AAACATAAATGAAGTGAGATGCTACATAGAAGCAGTGGCATTGTAGTATAGTAATAAATCTGAGTGATAATAGATAATAAATAAATAGCAATCAGCTAAGAACCATCAGTAAAAAGCAGCATATCAGTCGTAGTAATGTACTAATATAGTAAAAACTGGCACACTGAGTCATAGTTAAATAATGAGTCACATTTCCTACTACTTTTATGCATCCAAACATCCACATCACAGACTATTATTGCTGGATAACTCAGACTTAATTTATTGGTATTTATTGCATGTTCTTTATTCTAGGCTGCATTTACAGCAGATCACAGTTTAACGTCTCTATTGTCTGTTGATGCATCTGTGGGATACATCACTATTTTTTCACCTTTCCTCGCTGGGAGAAACGTGAACTTTGATCGATGATGCAGCCTCTTACGTCGCGGCCTCTGATTCACTCAAACGTTCTAAGAATAGAGCGGTGTTTACTTTCGCTTTTAATAAATGTCAAATATATGAGCATCCCTGTCACGTCGGGCCGCGTTCATGTCACGATAATGAAGTGCTCCGTGTGTATTTGGATTGTAGGCTTTGTGTTATTCTTCTTTACTGGATGGAATATAGCCTCAATCAAGGGGAAAAAAAAGCAGAGGTCATGACCTCTGTGTCATACCAACTGGTTTGTAGAAAGGATAATTTACATCCTTAAATATGTATAAACTACAAGACATAAACTACATTAGACGTCTTCTTATAGATTTTCTACAATACTTGAGGATCTGTTGTTGTACTGCAAAAGTGATGTCTCTGAACATGCTTAACATGCAGGCTGTTTTTTGGTTCGCTCTAGCACAACAGAAGCGAATTGAGTTTTTTTTTTAAAGTGAATTAAATCTTTTTTTTGTTGTTGTTTTTGGGGGATTTGGTCTAGCTGGAAAACAGCCAAGTTAATCTGAGCTTTTATGTGTGCAAGATGAGAACATGGCAGCGTCACAGGCAGAAATGGCTTAAACTCAGCTCACAGAACTTACGTCTCTTAAATCCGTCACCACTGTTTTCCCATTTCCCCCCCCTCGAATAAAAAAAAACGCCAATTCAGGCTGAAATATTCCACAGACCCTGATTTCAGCAGGAGTGACCACACCCCCGCTCCCTCTCCTCCGTGAGCTCTTCCGCTTGAGCCACTTGTGCAGGGTCGACCATAAGGAGCGGCCTGTTGACCTTTCCTGCGGCCCGTGGACCCGCTGCCCCGTGACATTTCTGAACCAGAGGTACCTGCAGGGCTGAGCGAGACAGAGAACAGCTCGCACCTGCTACCGTCCTGCAGACACTAAATCACATCCTGAAGATCTGAAAAGCAGCTGAGGGGAAAAAACAGATTAAAGGGACTGGTTCAGGAGATACACATTACGTGTACCAGTACAACATTTAGAAAATCAGTCATCATTGTTTCATCAGTCAGTCGTCCTCACACTCACAGACACTAGAGCACTTTGTCTTCACACACACATATTTGTCTGTGGTTCTGCGGTGTAGTTTGTAGAGTACATGTGTCAGGGCTCAGATATGTGTGTGTGTGTGTGTGTGTGTGACCCAGAAATAGTTTAGGCGAGTGGAGGGGCTTTATTGCTGTATAGTGGGATCATTTATGCACTTAATTAAATTCAGTAATTCTGAAACAATCCACACTTGAGCAGCAGAACAAAAGGAGCAGATTCTGCCCTTTGTTACGATGAATAAGATCTGATATTTTTTATCGTGATTGTGTGAGGTTCTCAGAACGATGTTGATGATAATGAAGCGACGTGCGACGGGATAAGACATTTGTTGATGGTAACAGTGCAGCGAAAGTATTTATAGGGTTTTCAGGAAAGCGAGAACCAGGGCCACCTGTTCCTCTAACTATTTATTGAGATAGACCACCATGTTTATATGTGTGTGTGTGTGCGTGTGTGTGTGTGAGAGAGAGAAAAGAGAGATAGAGCCAGAATCTCATCAGGTGAAAATATCTTGCTTTTAGTATAATATTAAGTTAAAATATTATTCCACTGGCGAAATAATTTAGCTTATTTCAGTTTTTGACCCAAATCTAGAAATAATATAATAATATAGTTCTACTCAATATTGGGCTAATTGTAGAAAAAACAAGACAACGCTATAACCATAAGGATAATCAGCTACAATAGGAAGATATATTTCACGTCCTGGGATGAAATATAGCTGTAATATAGTTAAATATATAACGGTGTTATAATTGTTTTTCATAGCTCCTATGAAGGCTGCGACTAAATCCATGCTCATTATTCCCAGGTAATCAATGATCGTGTTTATCGATCCTCGGCCCCAAGGAAGGGGAGAGTCGCTGTGGACGGTCCACGTAATTGACTGAAATCAATGCACTCACACTAATTGGGTCGGGGGCCAATAGAAGAGTCGTCTTTCCTGAGGTAGAAGCGGCCTGGGAAGGGGAGATCAGCCATCTGGAGGCGAAGCGGAAAAACCGGCCCAAGACGAGCTCAGGAGCCCGCGACCTCTGACCTCCCCTCCCCTCCAACGCCGTGTGAGGACGCGGCAAAGCGAACCGATGGAATACGCTATGCTGGTATAGAATCGTCCGATCGATGCTCACTGCTGCATGGGCAAAAAGCCCGGGGCGACTAATGACGCCTATTTCCATTGCGAATTCCCTCCATGGCGAGATCGGTCAATCAATTAAAGGCGCTGCGCTGATAAACTACGGCATTAACCGGCCATATCGGCGCTTTTCGCGGTTGCATTTGAAGTCCTGAAACACCTGACGTGATAGATTTTTTTTGCAAATGTAACTTCACGCGCTCTCTGAAGCCACTCGTTAATATTCATGAGCCGCTCGTCTGATTGGCTTATTATCACTTGGAAGACTGAAATAATTAAAAAAAAAAAAAATGGGTGTAATGGTGGGGGGCGGAGTTACCGCGTGACATCACAAAGTCGAGGAAGTACAGAGATCAGCCAATCAGAGTGCAGAACCCGAGTGTTTTAACATCACAAAGCAGAATGATGCATGTGCACACAATATTACATATAATCAGGTGTAATATAAAAACGTTAAGGTCCACTGAAAGTTCAACTTTACATTGAAGTAAAAAAACAGGCATAGGATTCTGGAATTTTGAATTGAGGGTGAAGGGACAGAAATTATTTTTCAGGAAGTAAAGTGTTTTACATGCAGGTTTAAAAATGTGTGGAAGGAAGAATTAATATCGCAGTGCACATACCAGACAAAACATCTACAAACCAGACAGTTTAATTAAAATGATACAACAAGGAATGAGAATAAAGGCACAATGCAGTGCAGCACATTTTAGATTCTCAGCATAACTAAAAGAAACTGGTTGACGTTACTGTACCAAACAAAGAGGAATTTGTTGAAAAACTTCTACGTCTTTTGGAAATTTGTAGTAAAATCACATCATTGACATCACTGTTGCTGCGCTTATAGGAGAAGCAAATATACGCTCCCACTCCTGCAGCTTAACACACATTTTTTAACAGTGTTTAAAATATTATTTGCCTCTGTCGAGATCCCGTTTGGTTTATTTTGAAGCGTGAGACAAAGAGCGACGGTGCTAGTGTGTGATTTCTATATCTGCGTATACGTGTTTGAATTAGTCCTGTGAAGTCATTAATCATTTTAACAAATAATTTTTAGGAATAACGCCTTAAACCAACAAAGTGCGCACTAATAGAGTTGTGCTATTGTGCATTATAAGCACCTGTGACTCTATAAATAACAAAAAAAAACTGTTTTTATCGAGAAAATCCAGCTAGGAATTATTGAGCTGTTCTGTTGTGAGGCCCCAAACACAATATTTATTTCCACACTGGTCCCCCCCCCCATATTTCTGTCCTATCCGTTCCATTGTGCGGCCAGCCAATCTATCACGCGGTACTCACAGGGATTTGTCTTGCAAGACTCCGATGTCGCAGAGCAATAAACAATAATTGATATAAAGGAGGTAGAAGGAAGAGGGAGCTAAATCAAAGTCTTTGTGAGGCGCCGCCGCTGCGAAAACCTGTTTGCTTTTTAAAGTGAAATAAATCTGGAACCTGACACGTGGAATTACTCAGTATTAGAGGCTGCGGGGGTGTTTTTTTTTTGTTTGGGGCAAAAACTGAGCGCGAATGAGTTGAAAAAAACAGAGAGAAACAGGATACAGAAAGACATATAAGAAAGTGTTAGTGAGAATCGTGAGACAGGAACAACCTCCTTCTTCCTTTTCTTCATACTGTGTCAAAACTGTGTGTGAAATAGAAAACCTGCTGCATGTACCTCATGGATCATGATTTAGTAGACTATATATATATATATATATATATATATATATACATATATATATATATATATATATATATATGTATATATATATATATATATATGTATATATATATATATATATATATATATATATATATATATATATGTATATATATATATACATATATATATATATATATATATATATGTATATATATATATACCTATATATATACCTATATATATCTATATATATATGTATATATATAGGTATATATATATGTATATATAGATATATATAGTGCTTAATGAGTGGCTGTGGAATCCCATCCTAACACACACATGTGCATTTACCTCTTTGACCAGAAAAAAACTATATATAGTAAATATATATATATATATATATAGTTTTTAATATATATATATATACAAATGTGCATTTACCTCTTTGACCAGAAAAACACTATATATACTAAATATCTATCTATCTATCTATCTATCTATCTATCTATCTATCTATCTATCTATCTATCTATCTATCTATCTATCTATCTATCTATCTATCTATCTATCTATATATAGATATATAGATATGTATAGATAGTTTTATATATATATATATATATATAAATGATTAATAGCTACAAATATGTGCATAAGTTGCATATATATATATATATATATCTATATATATATATATCTATATATATATATCTATATATATATATAGATATAAAAATGATTAATAGCTACAAATATGTGCATAAGTTGCATATATACATGTATATTTATCTATATATATATCTCTATATATAGATATATATATATATATATATATATATATATATATATATATATATATATATATATATATATAGTGCTTAATGAGTGGAATCCCATTCCCATACACATGTGCATTTACCTCTTAACCAGAAAAACTCTATATATACTACACATATAGATATAGCTACAAATATGTGCATAAGTTGCATAGATATAGATATAGATATAGATATAGATATAGATATAGATATAGATATAGATATAGATAAAGATATAGATATAGATATAGATATAGATATAGATATAGATAAAGATATAGATATAGATATAGATATAGATATAGATATAGATAAAGATATAGATATAGATATAGATATAGATATATAGAGTGGCTGTGGAATCCCATTACCACACACACATGTTCATTTACCTCTTTGACCAGAAAAAAACAAAAAAACTGAATATTAATGATTAACAGCTAAAAATATGCAAAAAAAAAATGTAATTCTACTGTGTTTGTGCGTACGTTGAACATTGAAATGTCTCATGATTCACTCGGCTCGTTTCTGACGTCTGAATCACTCTGATTTCTCTGGTCATTAAAAAAGTCGATATCAGACCCAGATGTGTTTATACGCGTCCATCCGATGGGAGTTGTTTAGCCACCTTTTAAAGCTTTTTCATCTTTATGTGCCGGCATTCATCATGTTCCTGTAGGAAAGTAAGAGCTCCACGTGTAACTGGATTGGAAGTGAAAAATTACCTCTAGGAGGAACCAACAAAAAAAAAAAAGAAAGAGGCCGCGAGGGAGGGGGGAAAAAATGAGAAAAAAATAGCATAGCATACATGAGGAAATGAGATTGTGTGTGTGTGTGTTTGTGGAAGCAACATGGCCCCCGAGGGGGGTGAGGGCTGGAGACGAGGAGGAGTGACGGATCAGACGGCACTTCTCGGAAAACCAAACACCTGAGGCCTTCCTCCTCCTCCTCCTCCTCATCTGCCAATCTCCTGTGAGCTGGCAGCACAGGGCCAGGATCCACATTAGCCACATTAGTCTGGATGTGCATGCACGTGGTTAACGCTGCATCACGCAGGTTGCATATTAGATCTCTTGCGTTTTTACGTTTTTGAGTTACTTGTCGCGCGGTTAGCAGGCGAGCAGCTGGGACATCATTAGAGCATCAGATGCTGCAGATGCTCCCTGTTCTCGTCAGGCCGGTTTCTGACATGAGAGCTGGAGAGAACATCAGGACGAGGAGCGGAGACAAGGGCAGATCGGCGATGCAAGAGGTCGTGTATTTATAAATCTCTGCCGTGGTGGTGGAGAACCTTGGTTTTTAACCCACAAAGTCACAGGTGTGTCCGGTCAGCGGATTTAAAACATGAGCCGGTTCCACTTCGCCGTGCTTCTCCACACCTGACAGGAGCGAAGTCGATCGGGTGAACGTCTGTGGAGGAGAATCTGAGAACTTTCCTTTCCATTTTAGCTAGATGAGTATATTCAGGGTGGTTATACTTACACATTTACTCAAGCAAAGGAGTAATTGTAAAAATACTCCACATGCACTTGTACTATATTTAAATGTTGAATACTGAACAGCCAATCTAGTGTGTGTATGTGTGTGTGTGTGTGTGTGTGTGTGTGTGAATGTGTAACTTTGCACAAACGAGTGAGTCACGCATGTATTTCGCTGATTCTACACTTAACACACGGGGGATCAAACTCTGCCACACACACACACACACTGTCAGCAGATCCTGTCCACATGCACACACACACACACACACACACACACACACACACACACACACACAAACACATGTGTCATTCACAAATCAAGTCTGAATTCAATGGTTGGCAATTAGATAGAGATAATATATATATCAAATAATTTCTTATCTTCTATTTTATTTATAATGTGTGAATAGAGACACTCAGTGGTTTGCTGAAGGAAATAATGAACCTTTGTGCACAGTTGTTTTTATCTAATCTTATCAGCGTTTTCTGCGGTTTCATAACTTGGCACAGAGAGAGAGTACCTCTGAAAAGATCATTTTCTGATGTGTGCCAGCCTCATGCACAGTAAAGCTTACTTTATTCACAACATAATCCCACTGGCACTACATTCCTTTTTTTTTTTTTTTACACTACTGTTTGCTGGGCGCGTGCATTGTGCAGGCATGAATAGAAAGGCCAGGCCATGGAGGAGAGTAAAGAATTCCTCAGCCCTTCATTGAAAGACGTCTGGGCTCCTTTAACTTAACCTCCACTCACAGTAAGTATGTTATTAAAAAAATACATTAAAGCAGAACTATTCCATATGTTTCTAATTCATGCACCGTAAAAGTGTCTGATTCACAATCTGTGATTTGTGATTTTTGGGCCACACAAATAAATTGAATTGAAATTGAATTAATTATTTTAAGGGTCTTTCGTGTGATAACCTGTTGAAATGGAAAGGTCAAAAGGCCGTATGTAATGTACTGTTTGTGTGTACATGTTCATTTTCTGGCTGTTTATTTCCTTGAACACATGATTTTTCTGTTGTTAAGTATTTTTTTTTTTACTCATATAAGTGCAGTGCTTGAAGGAGGTATGTATTCCTATAGAAAAGTGGAAGATAGAGTAGATTTTTCATGGTTCAATGACACATTGGGTTAATCATGGACATACATTGAGATGCACTAAGTAAAACCAGATTGATGATAAATGTCTTACTTTACAGTTTTCCTGTATAGTGTTAATGACCTGGGCTTGTTACTGTTATATGTGTTATTTAGAGAAATACCTGTGTTAGTGTGAGGAATAAACCAGCAGCGAAACTGACTTTTGTTGTGTTTTTTTGAGAGATTGTACTTTTAATTGAAATTGGCTGCACAATTGGTGCCGAAAGACAACCAACCAACCAAGCTAGGGTCACCCTTTAAAAGCATATATATATAAATCCACCATTGTGCCATGCAGCAGCTATTTTTAAAGGGAGTGATATGCAAGCCACAGACACTGAACAACTATATACATAATATTGAATTTAATGAATTGGAAAACTTTGTTCCCAAGAATAAAAATGCATAAGGGGGAAAAACAACAGTCTTGAGTAATGTTGGAGATGAGTATTAGTGTTGTTTAATGATTGATTATTTGGTTAAAGATTAATTAGCAAGATTAGATATTCTCTCCTGTGTTTCCCGTTGCTGTTATTGCTGCGCAGCGCTCACACATAAACGGACACAATCTGAGACAGAGCTCCTTCAAACTCCGCCGCGTGTCAACATGAGCGACTTCGGGCAGATCCTGAAGGAGGTCGGGGAGTTCGGCTTGTTCCAGAAACGCCTGCTGCTGGCGCTCTGCGGGCCCAGCCTGTTCGCGGCCTTCGACGTGATCGGTCAGGTGTTCATGGTGACGGCCTTCCCGCATCACTGTAACACCGACTGGATCCTGGAGCGCGGGCCCAACCTGACCCGCGACCGGCAGAGGAACCTCAGCCTCCCGGTGGACGAGCGCGGGGCGTTCGAGAGCTGCGAAATGTTCACGCCTGTGAATCTGTCTCTGGAAAGCATCGAGGCGTACGGGATGAACAGCACGACAGAGTGCATACACGGATGGGACTACGACGCACCCAAAGGCGCCTCCAGCATCGTGTCAGACGTGAGTGAATGACCTTCGTCCCTGTTGGAGCCGGTTCCCTTGCTGGGGGTCCCTCAGTCCTTCTGCATTGTGCCTGATGTGCTTTGTTATTCACTTCCTTTCCCCTTTTCCGGTTCCGGTTTTTTACAGTTTGATCTGGTGTGTGAACAGAGTGGTTTGATTCAAGCATCACAGTCCATCTACATGGCAGGTTTTCTGGTTGGAGCGTTGACTTTTGGAGCAATTTCCGATAGGTATCCACGTCCACCTCCTAATCAACGTGTACATGTGATGGTCTCATTCTTTTGTGGGACTGAGGGGGATTTCTGCCTTCACAGTAAATTGTCATTGGTGACAAAGGTCCAACCGTTCCGTACAACCACCTTTTGCTGACGGTGTGCAGAGAGCAGGAAGGGAAACAGAAAGAAATCTTTCAAAGTATACTATTTGTGCAGACAAATAATAAAATCTACCACATTCAAATATAAACTGGAGCTCTTTATTGGGTGCTACAGATGTATTTCAAATGCATTTATACGTAGCTTATAGTCAATCGTATCAAACATACCCCAATGAGATACCTGACCAGTCCGGTTTTTCAAAATAAAGGCTGCATTGAAAGGTAAATTACTGTCTGCCACCATGTTGGATCCACAGACGGACTAAATTTCATGACAAAGTTAATTTGCATGCAGTGAACTGTAGGAAGAAGAACACATGGAGGTTTACTGTGAACAAAGTGCCTTAAACTTCCCCCTCTTTTGCCACCGATAGGAAGCATACTGTAATGGATTTCCTTTTTTTTTGTTTTTTGTTTTCAGATTTGGCCGGCGCTTTGCAATCCTTCTGTCGCTCTCTGTCCTACTGTTGGCCAGTTCCAGTCTAGCATTGTCCCCCAACATCTACGTCTATTTGGTTTTCAAACTAATCTGTGGCTGTTGCGGGGGCGTCATTGGGATGAACTCGTCCGTGATGGGTAGGTCCACGTTAGCTTACTCGAAAACAATCCAATAATTCCAATGGTCATTTTTAAATCCGACTCCCATTGACTCCCAGAGACGCTCAACGTCCAATGGGCAGGACCAAACCCATCTTTTATCCAATGGGGAGATGCTTATTTTAATGCTTCCCCATTCAAGTCTGTGAGCTTCAACACTGTTTAATGCACTGATGAATAGGAATGGTCAGAAAGTCACGTCAATGACATGTTCAACCACTTCTTGTTTTATATCCTAGTGGAGCTAATGATCCACTGGTAGAGTGGCCAGTCCTTTCCAATAAATACGTGAACACGTCGTGCTGAAATTAACAGCCGCGATCCATTTTAATATCTGCCTCATTGATTTTAAGCGGTGGAGTGGACCGTTCCCTCCAAGTCGGCTTTTTGCACCACGACCATCCTGCTGTTTTTCCCCGTTGGACTGATGGTGCTGCCGGGCTTCGCCTTCTGCTTCCGGGACTGGAGGGTCCTGCAGCTGGCGCTCTCCTGCCCTCTTCTTCTACTCGTCGGATTTTTCTACTGGTCAGCAGCCTCCTTGGTCTTATGCTGCGTTCGATTGCACCCGAGTATAATGCATTTTACTCTGAAAACAATGGTGTTTTTTTGGATGTCTTTCATGCATCAAAGATCACTGCTGGGGAAGTACACTAGCCTTATGCTGTAGGTATAAAAGCTTACACTCTTAACACAGTAGTGAGGGGGATCCTGCAATGGTGCCAATGTTTGTTGCACAATTTCTTTCCACAATCCTGCTCTTCCTCGGCCATTTTATTGCACGTTTCCAATTCTGAGGTCTGATCTTTAGAAGTTCCAGGTGCAATCGAATGCAGCAATAACACCTGAGCATGTTTCAAGTGAAGTTCTTGTTCAGTAACATTAGCAGATGTTCGTATTTGGACAGGTTCCTCCCAGAGTCGGCCCGTTGGCTCATGACCCAGGGTCGGAAAGAGGCGGCCGAGAAGGAGCTCCAGAGGGCCTGCCGCGTGAACGGGAGGACGATGCCGGCGGATCTGCTCGGAAAAGTGAGCGGCGTCCGTGCGAAGTGAAAAATCCTCCATCTCGAACCGTGTACGTTATTCTAAAGTGGCCTTTTTTTTTCAGATGGAGACGGAGGCTCAGGGCAAAAAAGGAACAATCCTGGACATCTTCCGTGCACCGTATCTGAGAAAAAGAACTCTCTTAATGGGATATAACTGGTGTGTCTCTGATACACACTTCATGCTTCAATTTATAAATACATATATAATCCACATCCGTGACTTTACACATAATCCCCCCAACCCCCGACTCCAGGTTTTCCTGCAGTCTCCTGTATTACGGACTGAGCCTGAACGTGGGAAGCTTCGGCCTGAACATCTACCTCACCCAGTTCGTGTTCGGCCTGGTCGAGATCCCCGCCCAGCTGAGCTGTCTGGCTCTGATGCAGCGCTGCGGACGTCGGATCAGCCAGGCGGCCTTCCTGCTGTTCGGCGGCGCCGCCTGCCTCGCCGTCCTCGCCGTCCCAAACGGTATCGTGCATAACTCTTGATATGCAAATACAAGTACCTCAAAATGCACTTGTGTGAGTAGTGGGCTTGCGATACTTTATGTCTTGTCATACCTGGTTTTGGTTTTTTAGTTTTAGCAACGCTAGGTAACAGTAGCACTTTATCTATTGCTAACGCATAAGAATCGTCATTTCGATAATATTAATACTGACTTTGACTTTGACTTTGAAATAATAAATCGCCCGTCAGATCTTCCCGTGATGGTGACAGTGATTGCCGTCATCGGGAAGTTTTCCGCGTCGGCCTCTTTCACCACGGCCTATGTCTACACTTCGGAGTTATACCCCACCACGTTAAGGTAATGCTGGTTCTGTACCAAACCCGTGACGCACGGCGACGCCGTGTTGAATTACCGATAAACGCGCCGCCTCTCCATGTCACTCTTTCAGGCACAACGGCATAGGCGTGAACTCCATGTGCGCCCGTGTGGCGGGCATCCTGGCGCCGCTGATCGGGCTCCTGCGGGTCCTCCATCACACCGTGCCCATGCTGGTCTACGGCGTCGTCCCCGTCGTCGCCGGCTTTTCCAGCTTCTTCCTGCCCGAGACGCTCAACGTTGAATTCCAGGACCACGTCGAGCTGAAGGAAGCTGGCGAGTAACTCAACCCGATGGTTCGTTAGATCTGAGTAATTCGTGCTTTTTATTTTAAAGCCAACTGAGTCTTTCCTCATGAAACCATTAGGTTGCGTCGCCCAAAACTGTGATATCTACTTTCAGTGTTATGTTGCTGTTTTATTGACAAGTTTACTTTAATAAAATGATAATTCCTTGGTGACCTTTCTCTGGCTCGTGGTTTCACAGCATTAATCTTGACCTCCTGTTATAAAAGTGGGCGTCCACAATAGATCTTCACCCTATAAAATAATGGTCTTTGTCACTTTTTTCAAGTTTTTGGGAAAACAAACCTGCAGAGAATAATAAATCTATTAATAATTTTAACCAATAATGCCTTGACAGTGGACGACTGTGGACATATAACATATTTAAAGCATTGAAGTTCCTTTATATTCATATTTGTCTACATACATGTAATTATAGAATTATTATTGATACGCACAACAATTCATATTAAACTATTATTAAAGTATAACCTGACACCTTTTTAAATTGCAAAAATCAAGTTTATTCTAAATAATAATAATAATTGATTGATTTAGGTCAATAACTTACTTTAGTTTAATAGGGTGATGATGTGCATGTATGAGTGTAATTTATACTTTTATACATGATCTTAATCTTTGTTTTTTTCTGTATTCTGTTCTTGTCCATCTGTTCTTTAGCTCTTTGCACGCCTGTGATTAAAGCGCTACTGGTACAAGGAGGGTCATTTTCATTGTTTGCTAATTGTATTGTTGGCAATTTAAGTAGAATAGCAGCCATTTTTTTTAAAGCATGTTCCAGCCCACAATCACAGCTATTAATTAGGAAGCACTGACATACTGAGGTCCTACTGGGGCAAATGGAAGGAGGAAAAGAGGGTTGTGTTTAACGCAGGGGGGGGTTGCAGTTTATTTTTGGCGTCACTGGCGTCAATTCATAGGAAATAGGAAATTGTGATGCAGATGCTGCGATGGGATGCCATTTCCCCAAACCTCTGGGTTGATATTGTCTGCTGCAAATTTCCATAAGGATTCACTGAAATGGTAAAAAAAAAAAAAGAAACCTGCACGTCTCCTGTTTAGCACCTCTAAGAGTGAAGTCCTACGTCAGAATAAACACAGAGGTGGAAAAATACATATTCCTGTATCTCAAAGCTTAATTGTGGCCAATTACACGACTCTACTTGCCTATAAATTCCTTTAGCGTTGTTGTGCACACGCAGCTGTTTGCTTCGCTCTGTTTCTGCGATGGTGTCTGCAGCGAAATCGTGCAGGTGGACGCCAATGCAGAAAGACAGACGGCAGATACGCTTAGTTTGAAGATGATAGAGAGCCAAAGTAAAACAGTTGTTTTATATGCTAACAAATTCACCGCTGATTAACCGTGTTTTTACTGTGCGCTCGCCACGCCATCGAACACTCAGCAATGTAATGGATCCATCGTCTCTGAGTGTGAGATCCAGCTCACCAGGCCAATTATTCCTCGGAATATCATTAGCACGGCCACGCGAAGCAAATCAACACATCGTTAAATTCCCCTGCAGAACGGGACGTTTTCGGTAGAATCTGAACCCCTCGCTGTCTCTCGAGACTCTTGGTTGGTTAAGGCTCGAAACCTTTTTGTAAAAACAAAAACCTGAACCTGTAATTGCGTCTATTCCCATATTTATGCCACATTAGAGCGCTAACACTGACACAGTTGAGATGTAAGGTCCAATCACGGAGACAGGACGATAAAACAAGAGAAAAGCGGCCATTGAAAAGCCGATTACAAGACTATTTATTGGTGCTTCAGAGAAAGAGGATTCGTTCAGTTTGCTTTGTGTGAACGCCACTTGAGCTGTCAACGCATTCACACATGAGTAGGCATAAAAATATTCATAATGAGGAGCCGGAAAGCCGCCCAGCTCGCCCGGTATATCAAATAAGTATGCAAATGTGGACGGTGGAATACTTAACAAACAAACAGGAAGCGTATCTGCGGGTTTGCCCCCCCTGTGTGTGGACTCGTGTTGTATAAACCCCAAAGTCTTACACTTGCTTATGGTGAAAACCTCAAATATTCCCAAGAATTATCCATCTGTAGCCGGATGAGGGAGATGTAAACTGCATTCCACAGGGGAGATGTGCAGATGAGCTGAATAATTAAGGGAGAATAATTCATTATTATAGTTTCACTATACAATACAAATGGTCTTTCAATTGCATGCGGCCCCCCAGACCACACACACACACACACACATGCACACACGCATAGACAGAGCAATGCATCATATCTAATGTAATCACTGCAAATCTGATTAAAAAGCGTGTCCCGTTGCAGTTGTTGCAAAAAAAAAAAAAAAAGGACACAAACAGGAAAAAAAATCAGATTATCATATTTCACCGAATAATGGCGCTGTGACGTTGCAGCGAACAGGGACTCTGTCAATACGCTCGCTGCCGCTTATTAGATTTCAGCCATAAATAATTGATGACTTTGCACCTCCCCCCACCCTCCCTCAATCTTTCTGTTTCCTCTGTCTCGGCCGCTCAATCAAGCTGTGGACAAGGACGCTCAAGGTTGAAGGATGTGATTTTGTGCATGTGCATGCATGTGTGTGTGAGTGTGTGTGTGTGTGTGTCGTTAACAGACAGCAGAGATCAAAGGACAGGCTCCGTCCTTGACTCCACGAGGCAAAGACTCAAGGACTGATGGGGAAAAGACGAAGGACAAACACTAAGAGAGAGAGAGAGAGGCTAAAGCCCAATTAAGATAAGTGTATCGTATGAAATAACAATGGGCCAGCTTTAGATTTGAGGAGATAAAACGTTTATGATCCTGCAAAAAGACTCATAGTGCAGGATTCAAGTGAGAGAATATTGGAGATAACATAACAAATAAATAAATCATGTTGTTTCAGAAGTATTAAATAGCCTCTGTGCTTTTTTTTTCTTTGCAGGTTAACAGGTCAGTGGATTTCTCATTTCCTTTCAGTCGGTGCAGGTCCGCTGATGGAGCAGATTTACAGAACAGATATGAAAGCGTCATCATGAATGCAGAATTATGCAAATGTGCATTGTTAGAATCTGACGTAGCGTATGAATTTTCACTTTTGTGCATTGCTTCCTTCTGACAGGTCGGACTAACGGCGTAATAACAGGGTGCGCGTCGCGATGAAAACAGTTGAGTGGATTTTGTTTATCCAGTAATAGATGCAACACCCAAGATAGAATCCGAATCATTTAAGTGATGTGGTTAAGCTTCATAATTACAATAGGAGTCTGAAATAAGCTGACAGACATATACAGTGTGCAGTAGCTGTGCAGGCGATGACGCAGTGGAGTGAGATAAATTGAGGAATATCATCAAGCTGCGTTTTAATTTGGCAGGCATTACACTCACAGTGATCCCTGACACCATCTGCTGCCTTCCTCTCTTTGTTTCTCCATTTCCCCTTTAATCCCTCTGTCTTTGTGTTTTTCAGTCTCTTCCCCTCTCTCTCTCCACACACACACACACACACACACACACACACACACACGCACGCTCTTCCTCTCTGTTTTTTTCACCCTCTCCACCTCTCGTCATTCCTCCGTTCATTTTTTTTTCCGGCTTTCTCATGATATTTTGCATCCAAAGTAATTTAATTTGCACTTAATTACGCCCATGTAGGACGTGTGCGGTGGCTTTTAGTGCAGCGTTATAAATAAGTCCTGGTGGAGCGGTAAGTGAGCTATCAGAGACAGTGGATGAGAAATAATGAAATATTTAAAATGGGATTATGCCTCTTGGACGTTTTGAACGTGGATTATTGGTTTAGCCCTGACAAATGCTCCTGTTCAGCTCAAATGGTAAATGATGGCATGGATGCAGCTGGAGTGCAGATGCACACGAATAAACTTCGACCTTAAATGCACCTGCATAACACTTTTAATTTTGTCTTTATCTTCCCCTGCTGCATATTTGCACAAGTATATATGCATGTGTGTCTGCTATAGTCCTCTAGGCTCATTCAGCTTATATTGGTCGTGTTTCTGCTCCTAAAAATAGGAATTCATTAAATCAGGAATAAGGATGCTGGCACCCAAAGACGCTGCAGAACATCCTCACATGCCCGTGAATAACATTGTGACCTGTGAGCTGTGAGCACTGTGGTTATAATAAGATGTAGATTTGAGGGAAGGTTGAGGACATTTCATCAGGAATTGTCCCCTTTTCTTATTATCCGTGCCCCAGATTCTAGAAATATTAGTTTCGCCGACGCTGCGATTATTGTTTCGTGGTTTTAAAGTGGAATCCACGACATGAGAGTAATCCTGCCGACGAAACTTTACAACCCAGAATTGGAACACACTATCATGCAGTAGAACAGTAGTATCCCAGTGATTTTTATTTTTAATGATCCAATAATCTGTGTTTTTCTTATATTCTGTGTTTTCTTCATTTTTTTTTAACTGCTGTCCGTTGTGCTGATCCTTAATTGAGAAAATTATTGTAACACTCAGGTCAATCAAGGTTTGGGTGAAAATTAATTTGTCTCTTTTGCATCAACTAAAGTTGGGGATAGGGAGGATTTAAGCTGTCCAGAATTTGAACCAGATTATCAGATTTTTTTTTCCTACTCAGATGTTTTCACGTCGATTCAATAATCTTCATCGGACAAGGGCAAGAAAACAAGACCTGCCTCCGTTTTTTTTTCCTCCGGGAACCATCTGTTTTAAAAGTTTCCGTCTGGAGACCGATCTCAGTAATCACAGAGATCCCTTAGAAGCTCAATAGCGTCTGTCTGAGAATTATTATCTTATTCCAGCAGCCCTCCTGAGACGCGCAGCAGATCAATCTGCTCAGTTCAACTCTGCAGTGGGATGAAACTTTCTGTGACCCCAAACACTGTTGCTGCAAATGTATTATCATAATCGAAGTAGTGACAATATAATGCACTACTCTATGCACTTTAATGTCTGAATGATGCTCTGCGCTGCACCTAATTTGCCCCATGAATCATGGTTAATTTATTAAACCGAAACTTCATTGTGCATTAGCGAAATTATATATGTATGCAATGGCATACCCACATCTTGCATTTGCAATGGTTTTTGCTGCAGTCCTCGGTCACTTGCAGTCCTCTAGTGGCTGAAAACCGACAGTGCATACTGGGAAAAAAAACAGAATTGGGTTACACTGATACCACGTGCAGGTACAGCAATGACACAAGCTGCATTATGCTGTGTTGATGTAGGTGTTGGGAAATATATGTCGTCATCACTTTCAGTTCGACCTGATCAGAGGTGAACAGTGGCCGGTAGGTGGTTTACCTGCAGCGATTATTGCCCTCATAAAGCCACCATTTTCCATATTGTTTAATCTGTAGCTGTCTGTGGCTCAGGGTCAAGGTTCATGTGAGTCAACCCCATAATGTGGCCTCCAATTGTCTCGTTTTGATGGTGTGTGAGTGCAAAATGATCCAGTGCATGTTCAGTGATCATCTGAAGGAGATAAAGAGAGAGAGTTCAAATTCACCAGTGCATACTCGTTCATTTTACCCCATTTGTTTTTTATGACTTATTGAGAATGCATTGACCTTCATGTTTCTTTAAACATTAGGAGTTATTACAACCTTTGATAGATCTATATATATATATGTCAGTATCCACACATATGCTGTTTAAACTCAGCATCTGATTTCTCCCTAATGGGATATTTAATTGTCTCTGGCGCCCCCCACAGGCCGAACTGCACAACCGTTCAGTTTGGTGAATGGTGTATTTGCAGGGGGTCAGGAACCCTGGTCCTGGTCTATCATAAATGTCAATATCCCTATAAACTGAATTTCCTAGAGGTTATTACAGGTTCTCATAGTATATTTCTACATTTAGTTCTGATTTTACTTTGACGTATAAAGAACTATCATATTTATTATGTTCTGTAAAGTATTGAATATTCTCTATATATTAAGTCTTACAGTAATGGGAAATAATAAAGTAATAGGCATTTCATGAGTAATTTTTTTTTGGAGGCTACTGTAGGTGCAGGTTTCTGTACCAACCAGGCAGTAACACCTGATTCTACTAATTAACTAATCACTGGAGCTCGTTAAGGACCTTCGTTAGTGGAACCAGGTGTGTTACCTACAGTAGCCCTGCAGGACCAGGGGTGGGTAGAATCAGAAGTAGAAATAGGTCGTCAGAGAATGAATTCAAGCTGCTGTCCTCACAGGTAGGCGTATTATGCATGAGTGTGTGTGTGTGTGGATGAATATGTGTGTGTGTGCTGCTTTAATTTCACCTTGATGACACACGAGGCTTCAATAATTCATCGCTCCGCCTCCCTCCTGTTGTGACAAACCGAGGCCACATCAATACATGGCGCCAAAAACCTGGTGACAGCACAATCTGACACTCAGCTCGTTTCACCGTTATTGTTTTGTTGCAGATTTTTTAAATGTTTTATTGGCCGGTATAAAATAATGTGACTGGTAGAATAGCGTGAAAAGCAAATGATGGCAAAGTTTTTCATTTTACGTCCAAAGCTTTACAGTGTTGCAGACCTTGCTCAGCTACAACAATCATACTTTTGCAGGTGGATTAAATTAAGTATTGTAATTCTACTTTTACTGGAAAAAGAATCCATTCACATTCCTTTTTCAAATCTGATCTTAAAGTCTGTCTTAACTTTTTCTGTGCTTGTGTGTATTGAGATCTCTGTGGAAACTCATAATTATGAGTCTCATCATCCATCCATCCATTTTCTATACCCGCTTATTCCTTTTCAGGGTCGCAGGGGTCTGCTGGAGCCTATCCCAGCGCATTTTATGGCGAGAGGCAGGGATACACCCCAGATGGTCGCCAGCCAATCGTGGGGCACACACACCATTCACACACCATTCACACACACACTCACACCTATGGGCAATTTAGATTTGCCAATTAACCTGAGCATGTTTTTGGACTGTGGGAGGAAGCCGGAGTACCCGGTGAAAACCCACGCAGACACGGGGAGAACATGCAAACTCCACACAGAAAGGTCCCAGACCCAGGCCCAAGGAGGTCTTGAACCTGCGACCTTCTTGCTGTGAGGCATCAGCGCTACCCACTTCGCCACCATGCCGCCCGATTTAAAAGATAATTTAGACTTTGTATCTCAGAATTTTAAATTTTATCTCATATTTGACTTTGTAATTTCTTTTTTAAACTTTTATCGCATTATTATATTTTATCTCATAATTTTGACTTTTGAATTCTTTATTTGATGAATAAATTCACACGAGTGAAGAGCTTCCAATTTATCATCATAACTTAAAATTCTTATCTCATGATTATGACTTTTTATCTCATAATTTCAACTTTTTATCTCATTATTTTACCTTTATCTCATAATTTCAACTTTTTATCTAATTATTTTACCTTTTTTATATCATAATTTCAACTTTTTCTCTCATTATTTTACCGTTATCTCATAATTTCAACTTTTAATCTCAATATTTTACCTTTTTTATCTCATAATTTCAACTTTGTATCTAATTATTTTACCTTTTTTTATCTCATAATTTCAACTTTTATCTGATTATTTTACTTTTTTATCTCATAATTTCAACTTTTTATCTCATTATTTTACCTTTTTATCTCATAATTTCAACTTTTTATCTCATTATTTTACCTTTTTCATCTCATAATTTCAATTTTTATCTCATGGACAACCCCCATCACCCTCTGCATGGGGTGATGGGTGCGCTGAGCAGCTCCTTCAGCCAGAGACTCAAACACCCTCGCTGCAAGAAGGAGCGCTTTCGCAGATCATTCATCCCGACAGCAATAAGACTCTATAACATAACATAAACATAAACCTCACTGTAATCACTGTCACTTTTTCACTGGTCACTTTTCTTTTTTCTCACACACACACCCTGCACCTTAAGTGTGCATTGGCTATGTATGTGTACATGTGGGTATGTGCGTGGATATGTATGTCCATATTTATATATGCAAATATGTGTGTATGTGTATGTATGTAGGTATGTACGTCCATGTATGTATGTATATATGCTTTGCTTATGCATACTTTTTCCTTACTATTTATTAGCATTTTCTCTCCATTCTATGTCCATAATGCATACTGTGTATGCGGATCAACAAATTCTGCGAATTTGTACATTGTGTTGTGTTTTTTTATTTTTATTTTTTTATAGTTTTTTTATCTTCTTCAACTTTCTTTTTCTTTATCTGTAACGCTGCAGTAACACAAATTTCCCCGTTGTGGGATCAATAAAGTTTTATCTTATCTTATCTTATCTTATTATTTTACCTTTTTATCTCATAATTTCAACTTTGTATCTAATTATTTTACCTTTTTTTATCTCATAATTGTAACTTTTATCTGATTATTTTACTTTTTTATCTCATAATTTCAACTTTTATCTGATTATTTTACTTTTTTATCTCATAATTTCAACTTTTATCTGATTATTTTACTTTTTTATCTCATAATTTCAACTTTTTATCTCATTATTTTACCTTTATCTCATAATATCAACTTTTTATCTCATTATTTTACCTTTTTTATCTCATAATTTCAACCTTGTATCTCATTATTTTACCTTTTTTATCTCATAATTTCAACCTTGTATCTCATTATTTTACCTTTTTTATCTCATAATTTCAACTTTTTATCTCATTATTTTACCTTTATCTCATAATATCAACTTTTTATCTCATTATTTTACCTTTTTTATCTCATAATTTCAACCTTGTATCTCATTATTTTACCTTTTTTATCTCATAATTTCAACCTTGTATCTCATTATTTTACCTTTTTTATCTCATAATTTCAACTTTTTATCTCATTATTTTACCCTTTTCATCTCATAATTTCAACTTTTTATCTCATAGTTATGACTCTATCTCATAATTCTGACTTTGAAACTCATGATTGGAACTGGAATGGGCTCTCACAGGTCTCTGAAACTGTGAAATAAGACCACCCGCCCATTCTACTGTGGCTGAACACAAGCCTTTTAGAATTGCTTCCTGTTGTGATGCAGTGGACGTTAATCGTAACCCCCGCTGGATCCGTGTAGCCCCCCCCCTCTTTCTCGTACTTGACCCTGGTCTCTGACTCAATCCTGACATTGCTCGGCCAATCCCAACAAGGTGATTCTTTCCTTAGTGAGAACAGTGTGAGAAGACAAACTGCTTCTGTACTATAGGTCTAACTCTGTGCTATTTGACCACAAAATTAAAACAAACAGGAAAAATGGGTAAATTTCACCCCTTCCATGGCCATTATGAACAGGAGGAATTATTACAGCAAGAAAAAATCTGTCTAAGGTCATTTTAGCATGGATTTAAAAAATGAATCAATCCTTTGTAATCTGTAATTCTTTCCTCCAAACAGCCATGCCAGTAATGTTTATTTAAAGTACCACACCAGTGTAGCCTTTCACACATTTGTTTTATAGAATGTGACGCATAAGATAATCATAATGCTGGATAATAGTTGCTTATCATCTACTGAATCAAATACATATACATATCATTAAGATTACTTCATCTTTTTCTTTCAACATTAGGCAACATCACACTCATAAATAACCAAAAGGCAAGAATGACATTTAAGAAACACACGACATGTGCTCTGCATACATAAGAGCTAGAGACATATTTACAGTAATGTGTGTATGTGTGTGTGTGTGTGTGTGTGTGTGTGTCTCACAGGGTGGTGTGTATCATATATTGTGGCCTTGGGTCACAGTGACTGATATTTGTCATCGTATGAGGGAGGCAGAGAGTTGAATTATTGAAGGCTTGTTTTTCATCAAGGTGAAATTAAAGTGGCACACACACACACACACACACACACACACACACACACACACACACACACACACAGAGTCATTCACTCCGGCAAATTACTTTTGTGGAAAACCTGGTTGGGACACACAGTGCAAAATGAAAGCTGAGCTGTGTGTGTGTGTGTGTGTGTGTGTGTGTGTGTGTGTGTGTGTGTGTGTGTGTGTGTGTGTGTGTGTGTGTGTGTGTGTGTGTTACACTACTACATCATACACTACTTTCAGCAAATCAGTGATTAGAAGTCAAGTTCCATTGGTTCAGTCTATAGGATCCTGTGACCCCCCTGGTTCTTATTCCTTGAGGGGGACCAGGTCCCCCAGGGACACCTGGTGCACCTCTGAGGGACTGTCTGTCCAATAAAAAAACAGCTTATAACACGTAAAACGTACGGCATGAATGATGGGATGAAACAAAGCATTAGGCCAGTAATTGGGTAACAATTTAAAGTGTCTTCACGAGTCATTATGAAATGTCAATTAGTGTTAATGGCTTCAAATTGGAAGTGTGTGTGGGGTCAATTTATCAGCAATTAGCCACAGCCTACATGTACAGTAGCTACAGTTTCTGCTGCTGCTGTAGAAAACCACACTCTGTTCCTGCAGCTTCTATCAAAAAATGGAGCTTTTGGATGCTGGTAAATTTTTGCTGTGCAGCATATTGGGTCCCACTCTTTAAAGTTTCATAACCGTTCATGTGTGAGTTGAGAAGTGACAGGAAGTCTAAATGTCTTGGTGTTTGCAGAAGCTGCAGCCCCAACACATCAACAGGAAATGAACGCCCACTATGACAGGGCTCATACTGGCATAATGTCGCCTAGCTGACGCTAAACTCTACCCGTGCATGCATCTGAGAATTTAAACACAACATACACATTTACCAGTCAGTTTTTAGGTTTTTTTTTACATTTTGACTCATGACTCACAGACTGTTTGGAGAAGGAACAGTATGTACTGTACTGTGCTGTGCACATGAAGCTGATTCATCTGGTTTCGGCTGCACCCATCTATATGAATATTTTACTTTTTTTTACCTCTATTGACCCATATATCCTCCGATCTTCACAGACAACAATGGTTTAGTCCTGAATAACTAAGAGGTTTTCTGCAATCAAATTGTTAAGGCTGTAGTATAGGTCTCAGTTCTGATTTGCAGAATTAATCACTTGTAATAATTTTAATCACAATTATATATATATATAAAAAAAGGTTAAATCTGGTAGCCCAGGATAATATTTCATAGCCACAAATAGATGCAAGAGAAAGACGGGTACATGGCATATTTAAATGAACAAAAACTCAGTTTGTCTATAATTAGTTACCAGCATCATGAAGGCATGGATGAACTTAACAGGACATAACTCTGTTTTCATGGGGGGGCAGCAACAATACGGCATGGCAGGTTTACTTGTATATTAACATTTAAACACTGAACGCTTCAAAATGCAACTTAAACGCGGTTGATTTGAAGGGTGCAGCACGCCTGCAGCTCTCTGCAGGTTTGTTCCAGATGAGTCAACATGTGTTTCTGCAGCTCTCACCACGACACATGCACGGTTCAGTTTTGGGTGGCGCCTTCAGGAAATGCAAATTCAGTCGTTTCCAACTTCGACCCCTTTAAAGAAAAACATTGCACCAGTTACTGTTAATCAGGAAGACCTGATTACCTTATATAGGATCTGATAGGATCAGAACAGTTGCCCTAAATCAAACATTAACTAAATCTAACGTTATCTAATCAAACATTAACTGTATATGAACCTCATTGGCAGGATTTACAGTGTTGAAGTAAGTAAGTGTGATAGTTATTACAACTACTGGATGACTTTATATCAAACTGTTTTATAGGGTTAGATTAAAAGACACCAATCAGCACTCATGGTGTTTCCATCGTCACATTTCTATCACTTTAACATGTTTCATATGTTCACTGGACAATGTAAAAAAGTCAGTAAACATACTATCAACTAGTTTTACATAATAGGT
The DNA here is from genome assembly GCA_036785175.1 of Eupleurogrammus muticus. Lineage (NCBI taxonomy): Eukaryota > Metazoa > Chordata > Actinopteri > Scombriformes > Trichiuridae > Eupleurogrammus > Eupleurogrammus muticus. Next base: position 20,447,337 of record JAYKQN010000013.1, on the reverse strand, counting down.
GCATTACATTTTTCACACATTCTGTGTGATGGACTTTTCAAATGACATGAAACCAAATAAGCAGAAAAATGTACAATTCTTTAAAACTCTTATTTAATTTCGGCAACCAATTATTTGTCTCCATGCTAAGTTTTTGTTCCTCTATTGGCCCTCGATGAAGTGTCAGAGTGCTGCCCTGCCCTGTCGCTGCTTCTTATCTTTCCGTTTGCGCCGTCGTACGACAGGGAGGAACTGTGGTTGAGTTCAGACGTTGCTTTCGTGTCTCCCTGATGGTCCGTGTGTAACCTGCACTACAGCCACAGCATGAGTCTACGGAAACTCAGTAAGTACTGTGTGTGTGTGTGTGTGTGTGTGTGTGTGTGTGTGTGTGTGTGTATGTGTGTGTGTGGTGCAGTTGTTTCCAAGTTTGCAATCTGCAATATTTCATGCGTAGTGACGTGAGTATGGCTAAAACTGTTAAAATAAAGTGTTTTGTGTTTGAGTCATATTATAATAGGGGTCTCATTCGAATTAAATAACGTGAAATTTATTCAGGTTTTTTTTCAGCATTTTTAAAGTCACAGAAAAATTCAGATCTGAGGTCATATGTTAGAATATAGTGTACAAACTCGTTTTTCTTTTCTTTGTTTGAGTCAGTTTATGTAGGCATCTTATTTAAATAACACACACACACACACACACACACACACACACACAGTGAAAACATTCACATTCAAATGTGTGGTAGCAGAATACCAAAGAAAACAAAAAAAGCAGTTCCCTTGTGGGGTATTTTAAACATTGGTTGTGCAGCCACACACACACACTTTTCACACCTGCAAAGGAACACAGCCACATATGTAGAAAGCCTCAAACCCCAAACTCTGCAAGTTTCCATAACGGCTAGTTGCAAAAAAAGAAGAAATACTTTTGCATAAGTTGCATTAATAAATTCTGTTTTGCCACTCGGAGACCGATAAATTATCACAACATTGCAGTTGATTAGCCAGATAATCAGGAGACACAGAGCAAACATGCACATTCATTTCTGGGTCTGTCCACCTCACCAGACGCTGAGCGCTGCTTTGGCTGGAATCAAGGTCAATGATGAGAACAACACAAACTGCAGACTAAAACAATCGGTTACAAGCAGCTACAAAAAACCTGCAGTTGTGTGATAGTTCCTCTGTGGTTGGCTATCAGTGATCATCACGTTCATCTGTCCTTTTCCCACGCTGCATTCTGCTGTTTTACCAACTTGTCTTTTCCGTTCATGCAACTTTACACAATTTACTGCAAAGTCCAAGTTAAATTCAGCTTTATCGTCCATTGTTCACATGTGTCGGACATAGAAAGTAATAGAAATGATGTTTCTCACATTCATGCAGTGCAGACAAGACACAAGAAACACAACAAGGCCATAAACTAACAGGAAAAGTGCACAGATAACAACAGGCAAGAGTAAATGATGACAGATAAGAAATAAATAACCACTGAGAGAATAAAAATGACTAATAACTCATATGTGTTTGTGGGCGTTAAATTCCTTAAACTTTAGTTTCATACTTAAAAAAAGACTTTCTTGCTCCAGCTTCATGAAAAAAAAAGATTTAACGGTATAATACAGAACTGACATGAATTAAATGAATATATCCGTTTGTTCCAGCTCAGAAACACAGGCCAACCTCACATGACGAGCTTCTTGTTCCCTCTGCAGGTTTTAAGTGGCTGGGCAGCCTCAGCAACCTCTCCTTCCGCCGCTCCTCGGACAAATCCCCCGACTCCAAGGCCTCCGCGTCGGCCGTCCTGGCTCCAGTCGCCGAGGCGACGGTGGACGACCTCGGCGCCATGCGGCCCCGCGCGGCCAGCTACGTCCGCTCCAGCGAGGGCTACAGCCACGTGGGCACGCTGCCGCGGCTGCTGTCCAGGAAGCGGGACAGGAACAGTAAAGGTGAAGAGTTAAGGCAGTTACTGCCATTTAACAGTTCTTTATAGCGTCATTCTGCAGCATAACTTCTCTGTTTCTTTTTTCTTTTTTACCCCTCCCTCTGCCCGGGCCCTGTCTCGCTTCTGGTTTTGTTATTTATTCTCCTCCAGGAGGCTCCGTCTCCAACAAGAAGAGCAGAGAAAAGAGCAGCGTCAGCAGGAGTCAGAGCCAGAGAACCGCTGGGTACAAGGAGCGAAGGCCCCCCAAGACCACCTCAGCCCAGGTGGCTGGACCTGAGGCCAGATGTGAGGCTGGATCTCAGGCCAGATGTGAGGCTGGACCTGAGGCCAGATGTGAAGCCAGATGTGAGGCTAGACCTGAGACCAGATGTGAGACTGGACGTGAGGCCAGATGTGAGGCTGGACGTGTGACTGGACGTGAGGCCAGATGTGAGGCTGGACGTGAGACCAGATGTGAGGCCAGATGTGAGGCTGGACCTGAGGCCAGATGTGAGGCGGGACTTAAGACCAGAGATAACGTCAGATATGAGGTCAGACATGAGGCTGGACATGAGGCCAGATGTGAGGCTGGACATGAGGCCAGATGTGAGACTGGACTTAAGACCAGAGATATGGTCAGATATGAAGCTGGACCTGAGACCAGATGTGAGGCTGGACGTGAGGCCAGATGTGAGGCTGGACGTGAGGCCAGATGGGAGGCTGGACCTGAGGCCAGATGTGAGGCTGGACCTGAAGCCAGATGTGAGACTGGACGTGAGGCCAGATGTGAGGCTGGACGTGAGACCAGATGTGAGGCTGGACGTGAGGCCAGATGTGAGGCTGGACGTGAGGCCAGATGTGAGGCTGGACGTGAGAGCAGATGTGAGGCTGGACCTGAGGCCAGATGTGAGGCTGGACGTGAGGCCAGATGTGAGGCTGGACGTGAGACCAGATGTGAGACTAGACTTAAGACCAGAGATATGGTCAGATATGAAGCTGGACCTGAGACCAGATGTGAGGCTGGACGTGAGAGCAGATGTGAGGCTGGACCTGAGGCCAGATGTGAGGCTGGACGTGAGGCCAGATGTGAGGCTGGACGTGAGAGCAGATGTGAGGCTGGACATGAGGCCAGATATGAAGCTGGACCTGAGACCAGATGTGAGGCTGGACGTGAGAGCAGATGTGAGGCTGGACGTGAGACCAGATGTGAGGCCAGATGTGAGGCTGGACGTGAGACTGGACGTGAGGCCAGATGTGAGGCCAGATGTGAGACTAGATGTGAGGCCAGATGTGAGACTAGACTTAAGACCAGAGATATGGTCAGATATGAAGCTGGACATGAGGCCAGATGTGAGACTGGACGTGATGCCAGATGTGAGGCTGGACGTGAGACCAGATGTGAGGCCAGATGTGAGGCGGGACCTGAGGCCAGATGTGAGGCCAGATGTGAGACTAGACTAAAGACCAGAGATATGGTCAGATATGAAGCTGGACCTGAGACCAGATGTGAGGCTGGACGTGAGGCCAGATGTGAGACCAGAGATAAAACCGGACACGATGCTGTGGTTGAAGCGGGTCCTGGGCCTAAACTAGACCCTCAGTCGGAACCAAAGGGCCAGAACGAACCTGCAGGAGACAGAACATCTTCCTCTGGACCTGAACCGGCTCGTGCGTCTGAACCCTCGTCCCCGTCCAGCGGCTCCAGCCCTGACGTGCAGGTCAGGGACCGGCCAGATGCAGACCTGGGTCCAGATGGACTCAAGCTGGAAGATAAAGGGAATCCAGTCACTGACAGCATCTACTGGTAGGTTTTATTTTAACCACTGAATGAGGAAACGCACATTGCCTTAACATTTACAGTAAATACGGTCAGAAAGTACTTCTATATGAGTACTGTATAGTAAATACTACAGTTGTTACAGTATGTTACCTGTATTGATAATACTTCTATAATTTTCTACAGCAATTTACTGTGCGTTTTTTGTAATATATACGGTAATCTATAGTAATAATTATTTACAGTAACGGTACTGTGTTTATTACAGTAAAAAAAACTCACAGCTGAATTTTACAGTATAGGCTACTATACCTATATACCTATATATTTGCAGGGAATAAAATCCTACAACTTAAAGAATGAGTGGCTCACGGTTTTCACAGTTTATTTTTTATATTTTAATATTAATTTAACAGGGGCAATACACAGGCTTTCTATTATGTTCAAATAAGAAGAGATATAGTAAATACTCACACAATACAGTGACACTAATACAGTAAAAAATACAATAAATAAAGTTGCTGTTGTCAAATACTGATAAAAACACAAACTGAATTTAACATTAATTTTAATTATCCTTCATGTTAAATTGTTTTACTATTGAAACCACATAAATTCTATAAAGAACATGTCCAGCTAAAGTAAACGGACATGATTGTAGGCTGCATGTCTTGGGGGGTCCTGGTCTACTGGAGCCAGGGGGCGCACGTGCTGATCTGGAGGGGAATGCCGGGAAGTTGTGGACAGTTGAGAGTTTTTCTCACTCTTTTCGCGGACGTTCTCCGTGTCAGGTGATGGCACGTGGGCCGGGACGATAACGGGAATCATTACGTCACCTCCTGAAGGCGGCAGGTAACGTCGATCCTGTTTATTGGTCACGTGTGAAGCCGGTTTGCGGCTTTTCTCTCTTTCTCCTGCGCACCCGTCGCGTTGTTGTTGACTCATCTGCAAAGTCGGGAAGTTCTGACACGACTTTTCCTCCAGTGTTCCATGCGTGATAGCAGCGTGCACGCGTATAATGTTGCGCACTGGGATTTGCATTTCGTGTGCACGTGCACGGGTACGAATATAGGCTGTAGTCGCGCGTGCGCGCGCGCGCCTGTTAGCGTGCGTCGCCAACCCGCTTGTTCGGCGGGGACCCGTGGGAACGCATAGCTGTGTAATGTAATGAGCCTGCAGGGACACATCAAACTGTCTCTGTCTGTCCTACATCACAGGTCCTCACAGCCCAGCAAGGTCATGTCTCCATGTGTCCACCATGTGTCCATCATGTCTCCATGTGTCTATGTGTGCATGTATCCATGTCTCCATGTGTCCATCATGTGTCCATCATGTGTCCATGTGTCTATGTGTTCATGTGCCCATCATGTCTCCATGTGTCTATGTGTCCATGTCCTCATGTCTCCATGTGTCTATGTGTGCATGTCTCCATGTGTCCATGTCTTCATGTCTCCATATGTCTATGTGTCCATGTGTCTATGTCCTCATGTGTCTATGTGTTCATGTGTCCATCATGTCTCCATGTGTCCATGTGCACATATCTCCATGTGTGCATGTCTCCATGTGTCAATGTGTCCATGTCTCCATGTGTCTATGTGTCCATGTCCTCATGTCTCCATGTCTCCATGTGTCTATGTGTGCATGTCTCCATGTGTCCATCATGTGTCCATCATGTGTCCATGTGTCTATGTGTTCATGTGTCCATCATGTCTCCATGTGTCCATGTGCACATATCTCCATGTGTCTATGTGTCCATGTCCTCATGTCTCCATGTGTCTAAGTGTATGCATGTCTCCATGTGTCCATGTCTTCATGTCTCCATATGTCTATGTGTCCATGTGTCTATGTCCTCATGTGTCTATGTGTCCATGCGTCTATGTGTTCATGTGTCCATCATGTCTCCATGTGTCCATGTGCACATATCTCCATGTGTGCATGTCTCCATGTGTCAATGTGTCCATGTCTCCATGTGTCTATGTGTCCATGTATGCATGTGTCCATGTCCTCATGTCTCCATATGTCTATGTGTCCATGTGTCTATGTGTTCATGTGTCCATCATGTCTCCATGTGTCCATGTGCACATATCTCCATGTGTGCATGTCTCCATGTGTCCGTGTCTCCATGTGTCCATCATGTCTCCATGTGTCCGTGTCTCCATGTCCTCTGTCTCTAGCTGCATCCTTTTACTCCTTTGCATTGATGCATTTCTGCTTCAATGGAAAACAACAGTGTAGTTGCGTGTGTGTGTTTTTTTTTCGTAGAGGGGTTTTGTTCTTTTGCTGCATTGTCCCATGAAGCAGAGCAGGACAACTCCTTTGTTTAAAGGCAGTCCCCACCCACATGTCAGTTCATTGTATGTCATAGCTGGAGCTGAAAAAAACTCAATTATTGGATTAATTCATTAAAAACAAATCCACAGCTACAGTATATGATAATCACTTATTTTTTCTGGTTAGTTGTCAAGCAAATATGAAGCTATTAACTCGTATACATGATTTTTCTCCTGTAGAGACAATGCCAAAGCTGACATGTGATGATAACTGATAGTTTCACTCACTTAAAAAAAGAAGGTTTTATATTCTATGTGGATTAAATATTACAATTTTTATTATTTTTCGGTTACACCATTTGACATTTCAGAAAAACACATAAATGTCACAAAAAGACTAAATGAGAAATAAGAAAGCAACAAGAACACAAAATGTACATCATGAGAGACCTGATGAACGTGTCTTTAAACAGTATTTTAGAAAGTTTTGACTTTAAATGCAATAAACTGTAGTAGCTCTCACAATCCTTCAGCCTGTTGTCAGCCGTGACAAATGCACCGATGCTTTAAGACAGGTGCTGCTGCTTTTTGTGCTTCTTCTTTGTGAGAATCATTGACTACTTTAACCCAGAAGGAGCCACAGGGACACCGGTGATAATGTGTTCTTTGTGGCCCATGTAATTTTCCTTTAAGGATAAATGGCTCCAGGTTCTTGTAGGTTAAATGAAAATTTAGAATTTCTCAGATACATGTGTGATTACTGAGAGCTGTTTGAATCCTGTATTTTTCCCACAGTGGGGGAACGATCGCATACAGAATAAAATAAATGAAATGTATATCATATAGGATATAATAAAAGATAGATGCACCATGTATTTGGTTTTAAGCGATGCTTGTTGTTTGCTGCTTTGCTGCCAATAATTCCTCTCACGGCAGTTTGATGTCTCCAGTTGCAGTTGTTGCTTCTCTATGACTGAGAACCTTTATGGAAACACACTTTAAATCCAGAATCCAGACGTTGACTGGAACATACACCGGCCTTCTTCTTCCTAGTGTGTGTGTGTGTGTGTGTGTGTGTGTGTTTTCAGAGCCTCCTGCATGTGTGGTATGTTCTTTTTTTTTTTGCACTACAGCTCAGTCACATTCTTTCATCCCCATTTGTTTCTGTAAAACTCAGATTTTATCAGACTGACTCGTGTATTCCCCATCCGCCACCGTGCGTTTTCCTTTTTTCTTTTTTTTCCTTTTCCAGGAGGGAATGTGGATTTGCTCCGGCCGTGGGACCCATTAACATTCCCGAGCCGCCTTTGATCCGGCCTCTACGGTCATGTGTAACACGCCATTTCTTTTGCCCCGTGAGACCCATCATTGTAACCAGGAGGGGGGGGGGGCTCCCATTGATCTTAGCCCCCTTTCTTTCTTTTTTTTTGCATGCTCTCGCTTCATATGCACAGTGTATACGACTCTCCCAAGTTTTTTTTGACACATGATCTGGGTCCTTTATGAGTGTAAAAGCGTGAGTCACGGTGCCCCCAGGCGCTGAATGCACAGAGGCTTTGTTTTCTATCTATCTGTGTTTTGCACGCAGCCGGACCGTGTTAGAATCCCGTGCATGGTAAATACACGCGTGGCTCTGCACCTGTTCCCAGACCAGATCAAACACGAGGAGGCAGGGACGCAGTGTTTATGTGTGTCAAAGCCCCATTTCAATAGGTTTACAGCCCTTTTTTTCCCGCTCCTCCCTGTTATTACACAGCCTAACACCCCCTGTTTCTTCTCTTTTTTCCTGTCTCCTCAGCCACATGGAGCCGGCAGACATCCAGGCAGAATACGTCCAGGTACGTTCTTTAAAAATCATAAGTCCCAACATATTGGAAGCTTCTCTATCGATACCCTACTTCCTTACATTACCAACTGGAACATGCATTTACAGTTCTGTTGAGTTCTGTTATTAGAAAAAAGTGAGTTATTTGTCATCTACACATTCATCTGCAGCCAGCAGATTTTCTGGGCTGCAGATGAATGTGTTTTCAGAACGGCTGGATGTGTAAATGACGAACAGGTTCAACGTAAAACCGTATGTTCCTTCTTCTTCTGCTTAAAAGCCAGCGTGTGAGATTTAGTGGCTTTCAGCAGCACAAACGGCTCTAGAGACGGATGTGGAAATGTGCGGCCAAAATTATAAAGCCGTGCATACACACTGATTTTCTTTGAATTCCTGTAGAGCCTCAGAGAATTTATACGTAGTGAAGTAATACTTCTCTTCTCTTGACAAGTAAACCAGAGTGTCTCCTTAATGCTACAGGGGTTGACTGTAGTCCAGCAATATATATATATATAAGTATATATATAAGTTTTTCCGCATCTTTCAGAGACAGGAAGTGTCTGACCTTTGACCTTTGCTATGTTGCGAGGGTGAATGAAGGCAGTCCTAGAAATATGTTTAATGTGGGCAGAGAATGAAAAGTCTTGGTCGAAGATGACTCCCAGGTTTTTCACCGTGGAGCTAGAGGCCAGGGAGATGTCATCCAGGATAGCTATATCACTGGATATTGAGTTCCTCAGGATTTTATATCCTTAAGACAGGCTTGAAGTTTAGCTAGCTGATTGGTTTCATTTGGCTTAATTGATAGATAGAGTTGTGTATCGTCAGCATAACAGTGGAAATTAATACAGTGTTTTCTAATGATTTTACCCAATTGGAGCATATAGATAGTGAAAAGTATTGGTCCAAGCACAGAACCTTGTGGAACCCCATGATTAACTTTGGTATGGATAGAAGAAACATTATTGATAAGGACAAATTGGGAACGATCTGAAAGATAGGACTTAAACCAATTTAGTGCAGTCCCTTTTAGACCAATAAGATGCTCTAGTCTCTGTAACAAGATTTGATGGTCGACTGTGTCAAATGCAGCGCTAAGATCTAACAGAACAAGGATGGAAATGAATCCTTTATCAGACGCATTGAGAATATCATTTGAAACCTTAACTAAAGCCGTCTCTGTGCTGTGATGCATTCTAAAACCTGACTGGAAATCCTCATATAAGTTATTGTTGTGTAAAAAGTCACACAGCTGTTTAGCAACTGCTTTTTCCAGAATCTTAGAGAGGAAGGGAAGATTAGAAATGGGTCTATAGTTGGCTAAAATACTTGAGTCGAGGGCAGGTTTTTTAAGGAGAGGTTTAATTACGGCTACTTTAAAGGACTGCGGTACATAGCCAGATAATAAAGACATGTTGAGTATTTCTAGTAAGGAAGGGCTAATCAAAGGGAAAATATCTTTTAGCAATCCGGATGGAATAGGGTCCAGAAGACAGGTTGAAGTTTTAGATGACGACATCAGTGAAGCTAGTTCAGCGAAGTTGATTGAAGTAAATGTGTCGAGGTGAATATTAGCTATTTCATCTGTCTCTACACTAACAGCATCTGAGGGCAGATGTAGTATATGACTATAATAATGTACTTACTTTTATTTTATCTTCGCATCTACGGTATTTTTGTCAGAGCCACACACACTCTATCGACATGAGGAATAGCTTGATGAGAATTTCCTCCTCTCTCTATGATTATTGAATGTATATTTTTTGGTGTGTGTGTGTGTGTGCGTGTGCGTGTCTGAGCTTTTAAATGTACTTGTGGCTGATCATGCGTCGTCCGTCTGCAGCAGTGTAGCAGTGCGTATTTATCCGTTGCAGCCAGCAGGCGGCGCCACACGCTCGGGGGTTGTGAACTCCTTCCAGGTTCAGGGAGCGTGTGAAGCTCTCTGCCGTGACCTTGGAGATGCACGATGGCGAGGATTCACACAACCCTTATCGAGACAGGAGAGGGAGCAGAGCGCGCTCAGTGTGCTGTTGATATATTGATCATGGATCGGTGTCCTTCAGCCCTGACCTGTACTTCCTTTTTTGTAAAACAACTACCCCCAACGTGGTGTAATGACAACAAATTGACTGCAGCTAAATCCCTTGTTAGGATTTTATAACAGAAAACAGCTTTAAGCACCAATAAACCTTTATAGATCAGAGTTACAACACTTTTATTTATGAATTACAGACGGAGAAACTGAGTTTTTCCGCTTCATGTGACAAAAGCTGACGTAAGATTTACTGAAAGCTCACACGCTGTGTCCTTTTGACCCCGGCTCACCTACGCTGTTCGCTGTTTTTTTCCCAGTGAATTCAAGCCTCGCTGCGTCGTCCCCCCCCCCCCCCCCCCCCCCCCACACACACACACACACACCCCTACGCTGCCAGCAGTCCCTCCATCTCCTCCCGTCGCTCTGAAACATTTATGACAGCTGATGTTTAAATCAGGACTCGCATGGCCTCAGTGTTCCCTGTTATATCAGGAAAGACCAAGCCGCAGGCTCTGCCAGGGCACACACACACACACACACACACACACACACACACACACACACACACACACACACACACACACACATATACATATCTAACAATAGAAATCAGACAAAATAGCAGAGAAGGATGATCTGATGTGATACGCTCAAGGAAAAAAATAAGCCGTCGATAAGAAAAGTTTGGGACAAGCCCTTTATCTGTTGGGATTCATTGTAAAATATAATTTTTCACGTGGACACACAGCTGGGCACAGACACATCTGTGTGTATCGATGCTTGTTTCAGTGACTTTTAGTGAGAGGAGAAAGAAAAGCTGATAAAAAACTGGTCATTAAAAAAAACCCAAAACAAGGCTGAAATGCAAATTTGTGTGTGTGTGTGTGTGTGTGTGTGTGTGTGTGTGTGTGTGTGTGTGTGTGTGTGTGTGTGTGTGTGTGTGTGTGTGTGTGTGTGTGTGTGTGTGTGTGTGTGTGTGTGTGTGTGTGTGTGTGTGTGTGTGTGTGTGTGTGAGACCAGCCTGGCTTTGTCCTCTGGTCTATTGCTGGATAGAAGAGAAGGGTGGGAGGACGGGTTCCTCCTGATGAGGTGTATTAACATATGTCTGGCACGAGACACACACACACACACACACACGCACAAAAATGTGTGTGTGAGTGTGTGTGTGTGTGTGGGCTCAGCTGTGTATTCCTGCGCTGCTCCATGTTTGATTATGCGAATGGTTTGAATTTCCAAAATCTGTATTCATCTGTGTGTGTGCTGCCAATTAAATTAAGGCAGTGCCCTGTGGGCACGTGTGTGTGTGTGTGTGTGTGTGTGTGTGTGTGTGTGTGTGTGTGTGTGTGTGTGTGTGTGTGTGTGTGTGTGTGTGTGTGTGCGCACAACTGTTTCAGTAGACTTAATTAATGTGGCGCCTCTGTAAATGAGACGGGGTGTAGACTGTCAGGGCTGGCCCTCGGTTACACACACACACACACACACACACCCCTGTAAAATTATCACAGTGTTCCTTCACCATGGAGAACAGGCAAATATCTGCACACACACACACACACACTATGTTTTTACTGAATGATTTTATTTGGGTCACCAAAGAGAACACGTACTGGTGCAGTTAATGGTGCAGACATGGGGCAAAATTATAGAAGTTTAATAATATTTAATAATATTTTAAATTTTGATTCATTTTTTCCCCATTTCTTCAAATATCCATGGTCAGTGAGGTCGAACTGCACTAATTAAAGCAGCAGCTTTTTGTCCTCGTCCTTGACATTCTGAGGCTGCACACACACACACACACACACACACACACACACACACATAAAGCTCACATTTAGTTTCTAAAAATGTCTCATGGTGGAACCAGTAGAAAAAGTCAAGAGATCACCACAATTATTAGGATTCCTCCTCGCAGATGGCAGATTTGACTGGAAAAGTCTTGATCTATACAGTAACAGGATTCAAAGCAGCCGCTGCCTGCACGCCTGGTGTTTTGTAGATGCAAACACTGAAAGAAATATGTGATGTGGTGGAGAAAATAGTCAGAAGTCATAACATCACATGCAAAACACAAGAAAACAGCCACGGAAGCAACGATCAGCAACAGTGACGCAAACACACACTTTCACTGGATATTCAAAGTGCAGCTGCAAGAAAGTTTTCAATGTTTCATCCATCCTTTTCACAGCCAGCGCATCGTACCAAAGAGCAGTGGATCAGGTTAAAATAAGCAAGGTCGTGTTTTGCGTTTTTTTTTTCTGGAGGCCGCGTTCGCTCGCGACTCGACGCAAACGGGCGTGAAAACCTGTATCTCTGCCGGTTCGATACGGATTAACCAGTCGCTGAAAACACACACACATCATTAGCCGTGGCCTCCTAACCCCCCCAGCGGAGCCCAGCCTTTTGTTTGCTCACACACACACAAACACACACACACATGCATGTGCGTTCGAGTGTGTGTGTGAGATATGTGTGCACCTATGATCTTGATCTCCTTTCATCTCTCACACACATGCATGTGCACACGCTTTCCTTTCATAGACTCTCCCTCTCTCTCTCTTTGTCTTTCTATCTTTGCATGTGTGTGTGTCTCTCACACACACACACACACACACACACACACACACTCTCTCCTTTCATTAGCGGCTTGCTCGCAGCCACACGCCGGGATCCTCCATTGTGCTTCCTATCAGCCGCAGGACGGGGTTCACTAATTAATATTTAACTGGAGACCGCCTCCGAGTGGCGAAGGTGATGCAGAGATAGAGGAGTGGAAGGAGAGAGGAAGGACGGAGGAGGAGGAGGAGGAAAGGTTCACTGGATAGACAGAGAGAGTACTAGAATAAAAGAGAGGGGACAGGATTAATGAACGATGGACAAGATAACGAGAGAAAGAGGGAAATGTGACACGGAGAAGCAGGAGGATGAAAATACTCAGAAACAAGAAGGACGGTTCAGGGGGATCTGGGGTTCTTTAATCCTCCTGAAGACACAGCGTGCAATTTGGAAGTTATGCTGCAAAGATGCAATCATCTACACACTGTGAAAACTGGAATCTTAACAAGTGCAAATAAGTTGTTTTTGGCATAATTAGTCCAATGTTGAGCAGAATTACCTCATTCCACTGGTGCATCATTTATTTTATTTCAATTCTTTTTGCTAATTTTGGTTGATTTGGTTTTGTTTTCACAGATTCTTTAAAAAGAAAAAATAATATAAGCAAAATGATCAGTGTATAAGATAATTCTGCACTTTTTTTTCATCTGCAAGTAAAAGCAAAAAAAAAAAGAGCAACTCCCTGACGCAGCGGTATGTATCCGCCCCGCCATGAGTGTTGTGTCACATCGCGGAACGCAATGCATTTCACATCAGATCCTCCTACAGCCCGGGCTGCAGGGAGGCCGTCGCTTTGCGTTAAGGTCACAGCTCGCCACAGGCAGCGCGTGGATCTCTGCTTCACTCTGCTCACTGCAGCGGAGGACGCGACGCGTGGAGACGCACGATGGAGCTTTCAGAGCGGATCACGCTCACACACAATCATAATAGAGATGCGCTTCTCAGGGTGGAATCAAAAGTACTTGTTGTACGTTGAGCTGGGATGGTGGAGTCCACCATCTCTGGTCTGAAGTCTGCATCCATCATGGTGTGTGTGTGTGTGTGTGTGTGCACTGTAAAAGTACTGTAACTTGTTTTTTGTACAAATCAGTCCAAATTTAAGTAGAATTTATCTTATCCCAATATATAAATATAACGTTTTTGTTCTGATTTGGGTCAATTTGGTTAAATCTTTCTTGAAATAAGTGAATTATCTGCCAGTGGAATAAGATAATTCTGCTCAATATTGGACGCATTCTACCAAAAGCAAGATAGTTTCACCTGAATCCTGTTTTTGCAGTGTGTGTGTGTGTGTGTGTGCACTGTAAAAGCTAAAATCCTAACAGACAAAAGTACTGTAACTTGTTTTTGGTACAAATCAGTCCAAATTTAAGTAGAATTTACCTTATCCCACTGGATAATTTACCTTATTTATTGTTTTTGTTCTGATTTGGGTCAATTTTTCTTGAAATAAGTGAAATATCTGCAAGTGGAATAAGATAATTCTACTCAAAATTGGACTATTTGTACCAAAAGAAAGATATGTTCACCTGATTTAAGTTTTTGCTGTATGTGTGTGTGTGTGTGTGTGTGTCTGTGCGTGTGTGTGGTGCAGCAGCCAGATGTGACACACTGTACATGTGTAATTGTAATCGTCGGCTCGGTATTACAGAGGATTGTGGGAAAAGAGAAAGCGCAGGGCCCCTCTTATGTGATTATTGGTGCCCCCGCTGTGTAATCTGTCTAATCCAGCGCAGGACGGTTTGAGATTACACGCTGCCGTTAATGAGTCCGTCCCGTGCCTCGTAACTTCCTGTCTCTTCCTGTCCGTGAACACACCGCGGTGCGTTCAAGTGGCAGATCATAGCGAAGCGCTACCTGGTCATGTGATGCTGATGTGTTTGTGTGGTGCAAGAAGATAAGGAAATAAAAAAAAAGATTTTTTTGTGTTGCATGTCTTCCCCCCCTCAACGAAATGCAAAGTCAGAAACGCTGTCAAACAGGCTCAACACTGGCACGTGTTGCCATGGCGAAGCGTCCTCCATGATGTCACTCGCCAGGGCCTCTGGAGACGGAGGCCCCGCCCCTCCTGACATCGCTCTGACGGCATGTGCGTGTGTGTGTGTGTGTGTGTGTGCTGTGAAATGGGCCGGTGAAAGCCACGCCGTGTTATCCTTGAAACACCTGCCTGTGTGTTTCAGCCTGTAATGAGGTGTCTAGCTGCATGTCTGCGTTGGGCTGTTTTAGAGACACATCATTATATCCGGCTACACACACACACACACACACTCACAGAGGAAGATAACATTTCTGTCAACACAATTTGGCCACAGGAAGCAGCTCTAGTGTTATTTAGAGAAATCTATAATGATGTGGACATGTAGGAGGCATAAACGGTTCGAATTTGCATTTAAGTGTGTGTGTGTGTGTGTGTGTGTGTGTGTGTGTGGGGAGGACCCCTGTTGGGTTCCTTTCATGCCACAAGAAAGCTTAGATTCCTATGGGAGCCCCCTCCTCCTCCTCCTCCTCCTCCTCCTCCTCCTCCTCCTCCCGTATCTCCTCCATTCATTGTCTTATCTTTAAATCGTCTTTTCTTCGCCCCCCCCCCCCCCTCCCCCCTCCCCCCTTCCCCCTCTCCCATCTCTTTCCTTACTTTCTCCCAATTTGACTCACTCCATCGCCCCCTCCCCCCCTCCCCTCCCCACCACCACCACCCCATGTCAGCATTGTCTCAGCACTGAAAGGGGAGGGGGGGTGAGGAGGAGGTGGTGGGTGGGGTCCGCCTGCAATTCGACAGCACTCCTCTCTGCTTGTGGCTCCCCCTCCCCTCCCTGCTCGCTCTCTCTCTCTCTCCCATGCATCCACCCCTCCCACCCTCTCTCTCTCTCTCTCTCCCTGTCCCCCCTCCCTCGGCCCGCCCTCCCCCCACCCACGCTCCTTTCATCAGCCAGCTATGAGGTAATCCCTAGCAGCCGCGTGAAGTGCAGCAAGTGCAGAGCGAGAGGAGGAAGCGGCGGAGATGTAACGCCACAGCTCCACCACCTCTACCGGCTGATCCAGGGGGGGGGGCGTTAGCTCTAGCTTTTTTAGCCCGCTGTTTAGTTTTTTTATTTTATTTTTGGGAGGGGGGTGGTGGTGGTGGCACTATGTCAGGGGGCTGTTAGCCACACCAGAGAGAGGCAGGCTTAGCCCAGGGGGGGGGCTGTGGTTTCAGATCGGACACCCTGGGCGGGGTGGAGGGAACGCTGGGGTAAAAGGAGACGAAAAAGCAGAAGGGGAAAAAAAGCGAGAAGGAGCCGAGGTTGGGGTTGGGGTTGGGGGGGGTTAGGTTTTTAAAGGAAAGGCAGCAGAGGAAGGTGTGATCCCACCATGACAGAGAGGTGCAGTCTGTGGAGCGCCCTGTCGGCTGCAGCATGCTGCTTCTACCGGGGCTCCTTCATGCAGGTGCAGGTGAGTGCACGTGTGTGTGTGTGTGTGTGTGATGTGCTGCACAAACAGAGAACACCCTCCCGGTGTGTGATAAAGTGCATCGTCTTCCGTCATTAATCCTGTGACACTTCAGACCCGTGTGAGCTGAACCTCGAGTTCTGCAGAATTTAATGTTTTACAGATGCTTCGTTCAGATTGTAGCTGCAAAAACGCTGCGTTTAAACAGCATTTTGACAAAACAGTGTCCTTCACTGGTGCAGAAGTGCTGTCGATACTCATTAAAAGTCTTAAACTGAAATTATTACTGTCACAGTAAAAGTTCACACGTGTCGTGTTTATTATAGTATATACGGTACGACTCGATTTAAATCACTGCATGCGTGCAAGAGCTTTTTAGTGTTTGAGTTTATCACTATGGAGCTAATGTGAGATACTTTGGGCACTTGATTAGTCGTAATAGGAAGCAAACTTCAAAAAATGTATTAGAATATAGTTATTATCGTATGTACAATATTGAAATTTTCATCTAAAGCATGATTTAAGATGTATTATGCAGAACCGCATGTAAATACTAGAGTACCTGAGAATTGTACTGATATGCAGTACTCTGATTTAGATTTTCTTTTCCACCAGTGCAGAGTAGTAAAACTCAAGTTTTTTTTTTTTCATGTCTCAGAACCTTAACGTGTCACAAATTTTTAACATCGCCCTCGGAAATCCTCTCTATGGCGTGTGAGTTTATTGACTGAAACATGGCGATTAAAAAAAGGACATTTACAGCAGGAAACGCTGATCTGATGGTTACACCGGTAGCGTCAGACGGGCTGTGTGTGCAGGGGGGGGGGCGCTTTGGGGGTTTTCTATGTGTCATATGTGAAAAAAGAGAATCTGGGAGCCGTGTATTTGAGAGGAGGATGATGGGGGGGGTGAAAGTGTGTGTGAGAGCAAGGCGCTATCGCTTTAACTGTGTCTAATTCTGGCCCGGGGCTTGATACCCAATATCTGACCTTTATTCCTGGGACGAAATGACACCTCGGCTGGATTCCTGCATGCGAGTCCTGTACGCTGCACGTATGTGTGGTATATGGTGTTAGAGAGAAGAGTTTGTCTTGTTTGGATCAACAAAAAAAGATGGTTTAAAAAAGATGGGATGATGGGAAATCCTACACTCGGGGAGGAAGCAGAGAATGTGTTCTAGCCCGGGGTTGTGATCCTGTTGTTGAGGAGTCGTAGAAGCTTCACTTCTCTGCACCGCGCCTGTGTTGATGTAATTATGGCTTTAAGTGTGTGTGTGTGTGTGTGTGTGTGTGTGTGTGAGAGCAGTGTTTTCAGGGCAGTAATCCGCCCGGCGTGTCCTACCTCGTTCCCGTCCTGCAGCACGTTTCGCTGGCGTCTGTCTCCTCAATCCTGGATCACTTGGGTTAATTTGTCGTTTCAAGAAAAGCAGAAAGAAAGTCTGGCTTCGTGTTTTATGAGCGAAGTGTCGGGGCACTCAGAGTAATGAAGTTATTCTCATTAAATCCGGCATTGTGTGTGTGTGTGTGTGTGTGTGTGTGTGTGTGTGTGACGACTTAAGTGGCAGCGTTTCTACAGTAAATAAAATAACGGCTTAATTCTCCGCATCTCGTCGTCTTTTTTTTTTTTTGTTTTCGCCCGCAGACCCGGTATTGATTGGCCGATCCATTCTAATTAAAGATGGCTGTCAAACACAACGCCGCGTGTCATCTAACTCACACGCCACTGTCTGCTGCTCAGACACTTTAATCGTTACTCGCGCCGCACATCCAAGGTCATATTGATGCCTCCGGGGCTAATCATGTGTTCCCGTGTTTTTGCGTGTGTTACCTTTTCTTCTGAGACACCCGACACGTGCGATTGCATCTTCCTTTACCTGAGGATTAGCCAGACGTCTCCGCTGGGGCGTGAAATGCAGAACGCTCCAGGGAGCAGTGACGTGGATCTGTATCTTATCTTATCGATGTTTTACCCCCCCCGGAAAAAAAGTTATGGCGGGAATTTAGATTGATTGACGGGATACAGAGCGTCGCTAAAGTAGAAGTTAGCACGCACAAACGTGCGTAGACACAGATTTTAGTTGCAATATTTTATCAAAGCCTTGATTCCTGTGAGTTTATGCACGCATGCAGGGATGGTGATGACACGGTGACAGTGGTGTGTGTGTGTGTGTGTGTGTGTGTGTGTGTGTGTGAGTGTGTGTGTGTGTGTGTGTGTGTGTGAGTGTGACCTCAGCTTATCAGTCGTATCAGTGGGCCGAGCTTACACTTGATCCTCTGGTCTAGACGGCAGTACGCTAACTATGAACACACACCACGCACACACACACACACACACACACACACACACATCTACAGACGTGCAGCTTAGCCATTGTTGTCTGCCTCATAGTCTCTGGGAAACTGGGACAATTGTAACCCTGCTCGTTGGGCTCCTACACACACACACACACACACACACACAGACACACACTTTAACCCCAGGAAAAAAAAGACATATACATACAGACAAATCGCATAAATCCATAAAGAGATGCACAGAACTGTCCTCCCCTTCACTTTGTCTTTGAAGTTAATCCCTGCAAGCTACCCCCCCCCCACCAACCCCCTCCCTCCTCGTTCCCCGCTGACCCCACCAGCCTGCATGCCAGCCAGCAGCCGGTCCCACTGTCCTTTAGCATTCCTGCAGCCCGGCTGTACGCCGAACGCAGCCGCCGACCCCCGACCCCTCAACACGCCACCTCCCTGACATGCCAGCATTCCCTCCGCGACCCCCCACCCCCCTACCCCCCACCACCCCCGAATCGAAAAGTTTCTGTTTGTGCAAACAGATTGTCTCATTATGCCTTTTGGGCAGAAAGTTTTAGTCATGTTGTGGTAAAACACAGCAGCTAATTATAGCCGCCTTCGCAGGCTCCTTCATCATGTTCAGTGAAGTATATAGGGCTCCGCGTTTCACCCTGATGTTTCCAGAAGTAGTTTACAGTACACTGGTTCCTTCTCTCTACAGTATCTCCCTGTGTGTGTGTGTGTGTGTGTGTGTGTGTGTGTGTTTCCTGCTGCCTGAAGACCACGACAGCCTCATTCTATAGTAAAAGTGATGAGAAAATCTGTTATAGAACCAAAAAAAACCCATAAAGATAAAGGGTAAGTGAGAAAATAAAACAATAGGTTTCTGCATTGCATTTTTACCAAAGTTTTGCCTTTTTTATTGTATATGACAATAATCATTGGCTGGAAACACTAGTGAGACACATACACTTGAGATTATGGTAGAAGTCCACTTATTAAATGTAGCAGCAGATTTTTCTTTTCATTAAAATTCTGCTAAAAGTCGTATGGTACATATTAAACTCGCCGTGCTTTATTGCGTTATGTCCCTCTGGTATGTCTCTACACTACACCCCCCCCCCCCCCCCCCCCCCCAGTACACAGTAATGAAACCATCCGCTTCCTGGCCTGTTCGATGCTTTTTGAGGGTTTATTGGGCTCCGTCAGCAGGTTACCCAGCAGTCATCCTGTCACTCCGCTCCCCGGGGGGTCCCAGCGTTTTTTTTTTTTGTATTAGCTTTACCCATC
Organism: Eupleurogrammus muticus; assembly: GCA_036785175.1. Classification (NCBI taxonomy): domain Eukaryota; kingdom Metazoa; phylum Chordata; class Actinopteri; order Scombriformes; family Trichiuridae; genus Eupleurogrammus; species Eupleurogrammus muticus. Next base: position 20,427,908 of record JAYKQN010000013.1, on the reverse strand, counting down.
ACCCCGCTGTCTGTCCAGTCAGCAACCAGCGAGCTGCAGGAGACACGGCCCTGCTAATGCCTTTTTATGCACACGTGTGTGTGTGTGTGTGTGTGTGTGTGTGTGTGTGTGTGTGTCCGAGCCAGAATGGAAGCCCAAGCCAATTGGTGTGTTTTAGTGTTGAAATATTCACCATGTAATCCCCTCTTCTCCACTCCTCCTATCTCCCTCGCCCTCTCGCCCTCCTCCACCCGAAGCGTTTCACCACAAATCCTCTTTTGGCGCGGCTGCCTGTCACACCCTGCAGGCCCGTAGTGTGAAGGGCAGCTGTGTGTGTGTGTGTGTGTGTGTGTGTGTGTGTGTGTGTGTGTGTGTGTGTGTGTGTGTGTGTGTGTGTGTGTGTCAAGATTGCCTTGTTCCAGAGACCATATCCTCATCAGAGCACTGTGATGTTTTTGGCAGTAATGAGGAACAAGTTTCTATGTGTGTGTCAGCTACAGTATACGTGTGTTTGTGTGTGTGTGTGTTTCTCTGCTCTCGGCTCTTAAACATCGAGTCATCTCTCTTTTCATTGACTGGCTGAAGTTTGTTTGACGCTTTGCAACCTCTCTGGATTCATCTTTGCTTTCCTGAGCGTTTTTTTGTCCTTTATGTTTGCACGTTTAGGAGTTTTGCTTGTTTGGAAATTCTGTAGAATATTGCCAAAAGAAACAGGCCCTCTGGGTCAGAGGTCACCAACCCTGGTCCTGCAGGGCTACTGTGGCTGCAGGTTTCTGTTCCAACCAGGCAGTAACACACTTGATTCTACTTATCAACCATTAGAGCCATTGCTAAGGCCCTTTATGAGTGGAATCACCCACAGTAGCCCTCCAGGACCAGGGTTGGTGACCTCTGACCCAAAGGGTGAAAATTGTCAATCGAGTCGTCCTTGTAGCATGAGTCAGTCATAAGATAAGAGAGATAAGATATGACTTTATTAATTCCCTAAACGGGGAAATTTGCTGCAGCGTACAGAGAAAATAATATAAGAGCTAAAGAAAATAAAAGCTATAAAAAGTAAAAATACACAACACTATGTACAAAATTCGTAGAATTTGTTGATCCGCATACACAGTATGCATTATGGACATCAGAATAGAGAAAAAATACTAATAAATAGTAAGAAAAAAGTATGCATAAGCGAAGCATATATACATACATACATGCACATACACACATATTTACATATTTGCATATATATACGCACATACACACATGTACACATACATAGCTAATGCATACTTAAGGTGCAGAGTGTGTGTGTAGAATAAAGTGACGAGTGGAGGAAAAGTGACTACAGTGAGTTATAAAGTCTTATTGCTGTCGGGATGAATGATCTGCCGAAGCGCTCCTTCTTGCAGCGAGGGTGTTTGAGTCATGGCAGGATGCTACTGGATCTGGATGAATTCCATGGTGCGACTCTGCAGGAGATCTGTCCCAAAACCCACATCCATGGAGTTGGTTTAGTTCAGATAAAGGTCAGTAGTTTTTGGATTTACGTGATGCGACAACAACACGAACTGTGCTGTCAGGGTTTGATATCACGATATCACTACTGTCCGTGACAGCGTCAGCGCCTCCTTCCATTTCCGGGTGAAATCCCCAGCAGGAATTCTCGAACATGCACAGGATACGAATACAATACGATACACGAGAAGGTGCGAACCCCACCCCCCTATCGTGTTCACGAATCCAGTCCCTATACAATCCTCAGCCTGCGCAGGAATTCCATGAGTGGACGCCTTTATCATCCCATAAAGCTCGTCCACGTGCACGCAGAGAGTAGTAGCAGGAGTTTCCCACCTAGATGGTTGTGTGTTGGAATTTCAAGGCCTTAAATTGCAATTAAGACCCGCGGCTCTGCGCCTAACCTGCAGATTTTTGTGGAACTGATCTGAGAACAAAGCCGCAAAAAACCCCTCCAGATTTATATATAATTTAGTTTCTTTGCTTGGAGGCTTTTTTTCTTTTTTACTGTAAAGCAGTGACAGGAAGTTTGCTCTAAGCAGCCTGACACATTGCTCAGTATCTCTTTTTAATCTTCAAAACACTAATAGTTAAGAGGTTCTTCAGCTGCAGGCGGCTTCCTTTAAAAGTTGGGGAAAAGTGCTTTGATTGCTGAAGAGCTATAATTGGGATTAAGAGATGTTGACAGATGGTTCGTATGGGTTTTCCCCTCTAGGTTGACATAGCAGCCAGGCATTTTATTTCTCTGTTTAGAACCGGCAGAGTTTGACACTAAATCTAGAATAGCCGGTCCGCCTTAAAGGTCAGTCCACCTTAACCGAGCCCGGGCAGGTCAAGCTAACCCATCCTCTTAAACTTCAGGATTAATCTTTATTTCTTCATCTGCTCTGCTCGCTTTCACACACAGTTCACGCTGCCCTGTTCCTGAAAAGGAGTGATACTCTACACTTAGAAAATCCCTTTCAGATGGATAGCCTTTGAAGAACAAGGAGAGGATTGTGGGATTTCGATAGACGATGGCTTAAAAAAGCCTCCAAAATCAAATAAATATGTAAAACCCCACATACCACCATGTAGAAAGGCCCAAATTTATAGCTACAAACCACTTTTTGTGTCTCTATAGCTAATTTTCCTGCTCATGAAACTGAATGAAGCGACATAATTATTTAACTTTTACCTTAAAGCTATGTATCCTACAATAAGTTGCTTATTCTATACGCTGCCATTAAACATTGCACACGTGATTAAGTTATAATGTACAGTTGCTGATATTCTTCAATAAAAAATTAAAAAAGGAATTTTTAAAAATGGTTCCGCTCCCTCTCAGCTCCACACTCCACTAGCTACGTCCATTATTTTTCATGAAGTTAATAGATATAAAAAGATATTAATGATAATGTGATATTTCAAGTAGTGCTATGAATGAGTTTGGCGGACGCTGTGATTCTTCGAGGCTCTTACAATTATTTTATATTAAATCGTACCTCAGTTCCAGATGAGAAAACGCCCAGTTGCACATCCATAGCGGAAGTCTCTGTCGTGCAATGTCCAATCAGAAGTCCCTGTCGTGCAACGTCCAATCAGAAGTCCCTGTCGTGCAACGTCCAATCAAAAGTCCCCGTGGTGCAACGTCCAATCAAAAGTCCCCGGCCTGCAACGTTCAATCAGAAGTCTCCGTTGTGCAACGTCCAATCAGAAGTCCCCGACGTGCAACGTCCAATCAGAAGTCCCCGACGTGCAACGTCCAATCAGAAGTCCCCGACGTGCAACGTCCAATCAAAAGTCCCTGTTGTGCAACGTCCAATCAGAAGTCTCCGTCGTGCAACGTCCAATCAAACGTCTCCGTCGTGCAACGTCCAATCAAAAGTCCCCGGCCTGCAACGTCCAATCAAAAGTCCCCGGCCTGCAACGTTCAATCAGAAGTCCCCGTCGTGCAACGTCCAATCAGAAGTCCCCATCGTGCAACGTCCGTCCAATCGGCGGCCACGGTTCCACTCTCTGGATGGGAAGCTGTGTCTGTTGTGTCTGAGGCCCCGTTCTTGTGGCGTTTTAATCGTAGCTGTTTCATGTGTGAGTACAGCGTAGGCCGTGGAGTAGAAAAACGTGTCTCGGGGCAACGTATGGTTCAGCAGAAACGAGCGTATAACATCCGTTTAACAAGTGAAAATGCAAAAGAGATGCTTTTTGTATCATGACTTTGAGCTGCGGGGCCAGGATCGCTGCTTTTCCGGCTCAGTGCCTCATGTAATCATCCGCTCTCGTCCATGACATGAGAGAGGGAAGCTTTAAAATAGAATAACATAAAAATAAGCACCTATGGCGAGCGCTGCTGATGTGACTCTGTTAGACAGAGGTCAGTGGAGGACAGAGATTATTCTAAAGAACCTGACTGCAGGTTAACATGAAAATCCCCCTTAACTCAGTGCTTTAATCATCCTCTTCTCTCTCAGCTTTCAGGGTGAGGACCTAAAGTAATGACTTTCAATATGTAGATTTAGCTTTTTTCTTCATCTCTCGGTGCCTTTGCCTCTGAAACCTGCAATCAGTCATTTTGCCCTTTTTCTTCTTCTACTTTATCCTGTTCACTGGAAGAAAAAACAGAGCAGCGGATGATGAAGGCTGCTCGTTCCTGCAGATGAATGGACGATAAGTGAAGAAAAATCACATATAGACGATGGCGGGTCGTGAGGGAGCTCTTTATGGGCGGACATAAAGGTGTAATTTCACACCGCGTGATTGGCCATTAGCTAAGTTTATTTATTGAACTTGACTTTGCTCAGCATTGATCGAGAGTTAGAACTCTCCTCCCCTCCCCTGCTTTTTTTTTTTACTACCAAAGCGTTCATTCACAAACTCTAATGTGGAACTTTAACCCATAAAAACCCACTTTGGAGACTCTTTATTTCTGAACTCATTAAGTCCCAAAGTGACATAAACTACATCCTAATATGTGACATATATGTCGAAATACGAAATACAGATCTTTGTGTCCCAGTCGTCTCCCTGACTAAAACCGTACACGCCTGTGCATTCACACGCCACGCTCACATATGCTGGGAAGGACACAGCTGAGCATGGTGGTGGTGGTGGTGTGGGGGGGGTCGGAGCAGGAGGTTTTCGCAATTGTCCGATCCCTTCATCTTTGACCTCTGCCGACCTCAGAGACTGCAGAGGCTGTCGGGTGCCCATTGTCCGATAGGAAAAGCCAGGCTTTCTGGTGTGGAATGACGCACAATGAACCAAATCCGGAATCCCTGAGAGGCTGAGGCGATGAGAGTTCATTCGTTTAATGGTAAAGGATGCGATTTATCAGCACGCGGGACAACAAAGGTTCCCCTTTTTTAACTTTGGAACCCAGATGGCGCTGTACATCAATACTGGAATTTCTTTCTTTTTTTTGCATTAACACAGTGGAAATAATTGAATGTGATATTTCTGAATTATTCATGTGTTCATTTAGACCCCATCTCGTCATGGATATTGTATTTCCTCCCGGGTTACGGTTTTTCTCGCTCGCTCTCCGGTTCTCCAGTTGTTTTATTTTTTTTTTTCCTCTCTAATTTTCTAGTGGACCCCCGTGGGGTAAAGCATGTTTGAGTTACGCAGGGCCCGGGCCCTCTGTGGAGTTTTTAATGCATCATTTTCCTTTATGAAAAGACCCAGGGCTGTTAAAGCGTCTCTGGGTGATTTGCAGAGAGCAGCTGAGAATGGCAATGAACACATTTGCTCCCTCTCTCTCTGTCTCTCTCTCCCACACCCACAGACACTCACCCATGTATGCATGCATGTATGTGTACATGCCTACATACAAATGAATGTGTGGGCCTGCAGAGATGTTGTGTTGCTTTTAAATATCAGTATAATCTGATGCTTCCCCTGCTAAAATCAACCATTCGAGTTATTGACTAATTGTTTCAGCAACACGGCAGATGCACAAGTTAAACACAAGATGCACAGACAAGGCAGCAGAGCTGGAGTTTAATCTTGATAAAGGTGCCGATAACGGGTTTTTCAATTAATGAAACGGATGGAGGCGTTAACGTGAACCAGATACAGATGCCGATTGGAGATTAAATTGACTGAAATCGGATCGCTTTGTCGGACGTAATTCAATTCAAATGAGATGAACGCTGCTGCTAATAAGAGAGAATTCATGCGGCGTGGACGCACGGCTCATGTGCCGGAACACTCACGATGCATTCATTATTATTTAGTTTTAGCTGGAATGATTCGTTTCTGCAGAAAAGAGACAGATGAAGAGAAGAAGCTGCTGTTCTATCCGCTGCATGTAATAAGTACGTCCAGATAGAAGAGAGTAATGGCCACGACACGGGGAAAAAGAACATCCTGCAGCAAGGCAATTATTTTCCATGTCTCTACACTGTGGAAGTGTGTTATCGTGCCTGGTGAGATGGCTTCACGCCGGATCTGGATTTATATGAACATTGTTGGCTTTTCCCCCATTTAAAAAACGTGGCTCCAGTTGATCGAGTACAGATGAAGCCTCTCGGCTGGTTAGCGTCCCGCGTTCACGCCTGAAGTTTTGCAGGCAATTTACAAACCTGCGAGTGACATCATACTGGGGCGGGGTAGTGGGAGGTGTGTGTGTGTGTGTGTGTGTGTGTGTGTGTTGGGAGGGGGAGGGGAGTGTGAAACGTGTAAAGGAGGAACCAGAGGAAGGGGAGTGAACACGCAGCACTTTGTGTGTGACGGGCTATCGCAGCCTGATTTCCCAGCATTTCTTGGAGGGAAGGTGTCTGGTGTCTCTCAGGGGAGAGTTTACACTCGCACCTTCACACACACACACACACACACACACACACAATTCCAAACTCTGAAAGCAAGTCCTCTTCTGTTTTCCTTTTCTTTTCTTTCTTGTGTGCGAGGGCAAGGCTGCTCTCAAAAGGCATGCGTGTGTCTGTGTGTGTGTGTTTCCTGCAAAGTGAGAGTCCCAGTTAGCAGTAAAAGCTCCATCTGAATCACCATGACAACAACCCGGTAACAACACCCATCTCAACCCTCCCAACCCCCATCAGCTGTGTGTGTGTGTGTGTGTGTGCAAGTGTGCATGCTTGATTACGTGCATATTTGATAGTGTGCATTTGTGCACGCTTGAGTGGAACTCCTGTGTGTGTGTGTGTGTGTGTGTGTGTGTGTGTGTGTGTGTGAGAGTGCGTCCATTAGGGAGTATCCCAGCAGGTACTGTCTGAGTCTGTGAATGATGGACATGGCCCTAATAGCTCTGCCTGTATGCCTCATTGGGGAGTGGTCGCGCACACACACACACACACACACACACACACACACACACACACACACACACTCCACCGCTGTATGAATGGAAGTGATACCTCAGCGGCGCTCTCCCACTGTCTGCCGCTGCCAGCCAATCGCGCAGCTCGCTGCCGTACCTCCAGGAGGAGATGACATCATTGCCGGCCAATGGCATCACAGCTCTAGGGCGTGCTGCTTTCTGCCGGTCTGCACGATGAGGGGTGAAGAGGAAGTGTGTGTGTGTGTGTTTGTGTGTGTGTTAATATGGAGATAAAGCTGATTAACATGCATTGTGGTCTCTATGGCATCATTTCACTTCATCTCTTTCTTACCTGTTTAACTTTTTCGCCTCTTTTTCCCCCTTTTTTGCTTTTTTTTCTCACTTGTTTATCTACTGCACCTGTTTTTTTTTTTTTTATTATTTCTGCCCTCCACAGTAGCACCTTCAGCTGCATCATCATCACCTCTTCCTGCGCTCTGTGTGTGTGTGTGTGTGTGTTTGTGTGGAAAAGCTCCACGGCCGGTCGATAGGTCACTGTTTATACTGTGACTTGGCAGAATTTATGTGTGTGTGTGTGTGTGTGTGTGTGTGTGTGCCGACGCGGCGAGGAGTCGGATGTCATCGTGACCTAACAGATAAACTTGCCTATGACACACTGCCCATCTGTGACCTTCCATCTAAATGGCATATTTGTATCGTGACAAGGCAATAGAATGATTGGTGTTTCCTGCAGTCAGAGCTGTAAATTGTCCTTATACACAAGCGACCGTGTTGGCCTCTGCTTCTAGAGTTTTAACTAAGCAAAGATACCTGTTGTAATTAACATCTGCTAACTTTTGGCAAAAATCTGAAAAAACGGTGCAACTTTAGAGTTACAGTAATACAGTTATTTACTGTGTTAAAATAACTGTAAGTGATTATTACAGTAGAACTGCTGTATATTTCACAATAAATCACAGTAGTCAAAGTATTAAGGTAGTAAATCACTGTACTGAAGAGATTACTGCAGTACATTACAGTAGACAAGAAGTATAGTTTAGTGTTTTACTACTTTACTTTATGGATAATTGCTGCCAGTTAGTTACAGTTAGTTAAAGGGAAAATCTGCAATATTTAATTAAATATTTTTTTAATTTAAGTATTTTATTTTTTGTTTTGTGCAGCTGTTACAAATTGTTGTATATAGCGGCTGTCCATAGAATTAGATTTAACTCATAAATCTATGTTTGTTTTGCATTCAAATAACATTCAGTGGAATCTTTTTTCAGTGTTTTATTTGATCATTTAGTGTGATTGTGAATGTTTTACAGGAATACACTTTCCCCTGTTCAATGTGGTGCTTTGTGGTTTAAAGGTTTGCTGTAGGGACTGACTGTATGGGGGATATGTGAAGGGTGGAAACACAGAAGATCCGGACAGTTTTTTTGCAAATCTTCATTGGTAAATTCAGCATCTCTGCAGGAAGCGGCCTGATAATCGTACTGATAGACACAAAGCCTGGCCGATGCAGCATTTCCCACCGTTAAACGCACACAAATGCAATTTATTCGCATCGATATAATACTTCAGTGTGATGTTTTCATTCTGCTTCCTGTTTTCTCGGCTGCGTTTCAGCTGATTAACCCTCTGCCGTCACTCATTGATTAATTAATTAGATGCTGTGTCACCATATGTGCGTATCCATGGCAACGGCACTGCAGCTTAGCCTTTGTTGTAGTAATGAAGTGATGCATATAACATGTCTGTTCACAATTTACTGTTTCAATTCTAAAGTAGTAATTACTATTATTTATAAAGTGATTCTTAATGCATGAAGATATTTGTTATTATATCTTAATCAGGCGAGGCCGCCCCCCCCCATCCCCCCACTGTCCTTCATCTGCTGCTTCCTCCCTTTCCCGTTCTGACTGCATGGGAGAGATGCATTGTGGGTTGGTGGCGTGTTCCCTTCACACCTGTCACTGTCAAGATAGATGGCACCAGCGTGGCTGTGGCTGGTAATGGTGCTGCCTCGCCGTTTAATGGCAAACGGGAATGGATGGGTGGGGGTGGGTGGGGGTGCATCAGTGTACGTCTGATTGGTTGCAAATTACGTTTAAATGCACGCGGGCGTGTCTCGACCTAGATTTGTGAGTTTGTGCGTGTCTGTGTGTGTGTGTGTGTGTGTGTGAACAGAGAAAGCTTAGTATTGATGAGTCCTAAGACCTTCATCCATCAATGTGATGACCTTTTACCCCAAAAGCCCGCAAATTAGCCATTAATGGTTCATCCCACAGAACGGAGGATGACAGCGAGTGGCACAGGCCTTAGGGGCAATTTCCTGTGTGTGTGTGTGTGTGTGTGTGTGTGTGTGTGTGTGTGTGTGTTATGTCCTTCCGAAGAAAAATTGAGACCGAGCCGGACAAAGGCATCTGGGATGGTCGGCGGACGCTGACTTTACGCAGCATCGTTATCATCCCTGACACCACGGGGGCCATATTTAGGAAAAGATATTTTCCCAGGTGCCCTAGCGCTCACCAGCTCCTCTCCCTCTCTCTCTCTGTCTCTACTGATCTGCCAAAATAAAAGGTTAGATTTATGTTTCCTGTCGAGTGAGTGAACCACCCGGAGCGTCCCCTTGGTCCTGGTTGTCATAGACACTCACAGCTCCGGTTTTCAATCAGAGACGAGAAGACGACTCTTTACTTTGACACGAACGGCGACGGGGGGATGTGCTTCATCTCGAACTGATAGCGACAAATCCCCCAGATGATGAAAGGACGAGCCGATATTTGATGAACTGAGCCGAGAAAATATATGTTTATTATCTGACCCGCTTGTTTAGGCGTTGTTTATTAAACGCTGAATTTCTCTCTCTCTCTAATGCATCGGCTCCCTCTCGGTTTTCGCTGATGGAACAAGGTGATGCCACCGCAGTTCGTCATCCACACACACACACACACACACACACACATGCACACGCTGCTGACAGACCGGCTGAGTGGGTCGGTGACGGAAAGTGCACCCAGATGATATGTGGTGTAGAGACGGCGGGTTAGGAGGACGACGCAGAGACGGACGGGAAGCTGCGAGGATTAAACTGAGGACACATCCGTGTGGAGGAGGAGAAAGGGGGAGGAAAAAAAGGCAGATGGCAGGATAATAAAGTGCGTGTTAAATTCTAAGCGACGAGATGGACAACGAGGCGCCTTCACTTACTTATCTCCGTCCCGCGTCTCGTAAACAGATAAAAGTGCCACCGGAATGCACCGGGAAGCAGAACGAGGCGAAGCACAAAGGAAGATAAACGCTGGAATAGAGCACACGGCCTGTCAGGAGGAGGAGGAGGTGTTTTGGTCTGGAGCAGGGGAAACCTGGGGGAAGTGTTGGGAAATAAAGCAGCGGAGTAAAGGGATGAGTCATAGCTGTGTGTACAGAACCACATCCACGCGCTGCCTGTACTTTATCAGCCTCAGCATGGTGGCCTGAGGCTTTTTTTTTTTTTAATTTGGGGCCAAATTGAGATATTTGCAGAACTTTTCTCTCCATCCACTGCTGCGACCTCCTGTTTTTCTTTATTGTCCCATCACACAACACTTTTATTATTACATTAGAATCCAAAAAGAGGATCTGGCGAGGTCATTCGTTCGATTTTTTAGCGAAAGGCGAAATAGCAGAGAGGAAGAAGCGAATGAAAAGGCTCATGAACTTTTGTTTCGTGGTAGATATATTTAACACTTATTATAAGACAAAAATGCATAAGTCATCATGTGCTGTGTTAAACTATCTATAGAAAATACCAAAAATATTAATAATACCAATGTTATTTTTCTTGTTTTTCCCAAAATATCTAAATATGACTTAAGCAATCATGCTACGAGGCTAACATTATATCATAATATATTATGTGCAAGTTTGATTTTAAGTGTGAAACTCCTTTCACTGTATAATTTACACTTCCAGGTCTATATCTTATATTATATTCTGAGGCTCTACTAGAATATCTTTGCATAGATTATAGTTAAAAATCCCTTCTAATGAATCTTTTTCTGCAGCCGTGTTCGACCGCTGGCTGAACCCGGCGTTATTACAGCATATAAATGACAGAAAATCACAACCGGCGTGATGCGCGCCCTTTACATTTCTGCCGGTGCACGTCAGGCCGCTGATAAGCTTTTTTTTACACTGCGCACCTCTCGTTACTGCTCCAGACGCGGGGATCGATCCCCGCTCCGCGGCGTGCTGTCACGGCGATGACGAATCGTCAATTATGTCATAGATTTTAAAGTCGGAGCGTTGCATCAACCCGTTCGTTTTCGCGCTGGATTAATGTTCCCCCCTTGGCGTGTGAGCGACGGTAAGGTCATGGCGCTCGCTTTATTGTTATGACTCACGCCTCAGAATGTGCAATCTGTAATGAGTGTAAATCTAAAGCATGAGTCATCGTGCAAAACAAGAGTTTCAGTGTGATGGAGTGGGCTGAGGTTTTTGTTTACTCCGCTGTGGCTCCCTGACAGTTTTCAGCTATTGCTGCGCTTGTGCTATCAGATCGTAATGAATTTGGATTGAGTTCAAATTGGTAGTAGGTTCTTGGCAGTGGAGCTAATCTCAGCAGCTTCAGCCGTGGTTTATCCTCATTCACAGTTCCGTCTGCTTCTTAAAAACTCTTTGTGGCCTCGAGGATGAACCGTTGATGCGACGCATGACTGACGCCTACCTGGAGCAAAGGAAAACACACACACACACACACACACACACACACACACACACACACGACGGGACGCCATGATAACTGCTCCCAAACCTGCCATGTTTTCCTCCTCAGTGCACAACACTGCACATGGCAGAGCAAAGCACACATGGGGCACATTAACCTCTCTCTCCAACACACACACACACACACACACACACACACACACACACACACTTCTCCCCCTGAGGGAAACACCAGCTGGGGCATGCAGAGTATGGAGTTGCCATAGCAACAGCATCTATAGGTGTGGCATTGCTGAGTCGACAGTAAGGTGGTGATGCAGGTGTGTGTCTGTCATGTTTTATGTGTGTGTAGGGGTTAGAATGCATGTAATGTAAATCAGTTTATCATCTTTGCAAGGAGAGATTTTTTTTTATCCGATTCCCATGTAAAAAAAAAAAAGAAAAGAGGAAAAAACACCACAGTGCTGAATCTAGTGAAACGTGCAAACGTGAGCTGGAGAATTGGCCGAGGATGAAGCCCAATACATTTCAGGTTGGACCCCATGATTGTTTTATGAAGAATCATCCACGCTGCGTCACATTTAATTACCGCTTTTCTTTATCACATCATCATAATTAAATCAGTCGTGCAGAAGGAATGCACGCTGAAATAATGGAGTTTACAGCAGATATAAAGATAAACTCTAATATCTCCGCTGCGGATCAGATACCGCGTTCCTACGTGTGTCCGGTTACGGTGTAGTGGCGTGTGCCATTAGCAGAAGTATTAAAACCGATTTGTGTTGGATAAGGTTCAAGCAAACTCTGATTTCATCTAATTGAATCAGTGTAATCTCTAATCGCTCCAACCTGTTTCTTTAACGACTTGAACATGATCTCGGTACTAAAAAAAAAAAAAAAAAAAAACGGAACGCTGTCTTCTCCGCTGCAACCTGTGCGTTGTACACGCTGTACACGCTGTACCCATGATTCTGTTTGTTGTGCGTATTTGTTTGTGAGGCTTTTTTTAGTCTGTGCAAAATGCTTTGGGGAAAAATGGATGTTTACCTCCTTCACTCTTGTGATTGTTTGTGTGTGTGTGTGTGTGTGTGTGTGTGTAGCCTATAGGCCTATTTAGCACAGAAATCATGGGTTAGGAGGCGAGGGAGCGGCGTGCAGCGAGGAGTCGTACTTAAGAGTCAAGCATCATTAAAACCTCTGCTCCTGTCTGTGTGTATGTGTGTGTGTGTGTGTACACTGTCAGCTGCCTTGTGTGTTCATATCTGTGTGTTTTCTGAACGTTTGTATGTATTTGGCGTGCGTTTCCGTGATGCCTGGCTCTCTCTCTCTCTCCCTCTTTTCTGTTTTCCCAGCGCTGTCATGTGCAGACAAACAACACAAAACTGAGACAAATGAGCCAGAAAAGACGCGTTTCAGCGCACAGCAGCGTCTGTACTGTGGATAAGTGCATAGTAATGCATAGAACCACTCACACACACACACACACACACATTCAGCCCTTTAGGCCTGTGAGTATCAGCATATATCTTCTGGCACCGTGACTGATGTATGCATGCTGACACACACACACAGTCACACACACACACACACATGCACGCTCCCAGTAATGGTCCTCTCATCAAAGTGCTGATGGATGTTATTCAACCAGGTTGATTGGAAGGATGGCGAGGAGAAACGGAGAGAGAGGGGAAGTGCTTCAGCACAAAGCAGCGGAGAAAGTGAATCGCGGAGGAAGAGGCATCAAAACATGAATGGGAAAGAAAGAGGAGAGGAACACACTGATCGCTTAATGGTCACATCGGTTATGATAAGATTTTACTCATTGCTGCAAAAGCTCTACTTGATTATACAGGGACACAGCGGGAAGTCATGAATAATAAATCAATGAACCGAGATAAAAGGTCTAACAGATATTATCCTAAAAGGACATATCAGGCCTGTTGTTTTAAATATACTGTAAATGCTGCCTGCAAGTCAAAACTCAGGGTTTAGCCTGTAGCTCGTTTCACATTCCCACAAATAGATGTTACTCCTAAAGCTTCTAGTCGCTTTATTTTGTTTAATAATATATCAGATGCTATCAGTGCTGTTTCCTTACATAGAATCTAGAGCTTCCAGGATCTGGCCAATCAGAATCCTTAAAGAGACAGTAGCTAAAACAGCCTGTTTCAGACAGAGGATGCACTGAGGAGCTGCACAAAATATAAAAGATAACGTTTTTTTTTCTTTTTTTTCACTTTGCTGCAAAGATTGAAATCTTAACAGGTGAAAACTGTGTTTTTGGTAAAAATTAGTCTAGTATTGACTAGTATTTTAACTTATTCTTACTTTTGTTCTTTACTGATTTGCGTCAATTTAGTCTTGTTTTAAGAAAACAATTTCTTTAAAATATGTATATGTATTGGACTAATTGTGCCAAAAACTAGACATTTTCACCAGTTTGTATTTCACTTCTTTGCAGTTTGTTCAGTAAATGTAAAATAAGATATTTGCTGGCGATGACGATGCTGACGGCTCACACAGTGCTATAGTGCAAAGGATAATTACAACATTTGCTTTGTACTCTACATTTGGTTTAAACGTGTGTTTGTTCCTGCCAACTGCTTACATAATGCACTTCATGCACACACAGTCCAGAGTTTGTGTCCTAGTATAAAATGTCTGCATCCTGGCGATTTTTTCCTGTGATGATTAGTTGTTTCTAACCTATAGAAGGATGGGGACGCAGCAGAAACAGCAGAAATGCGCAGCAGAAGGGGGGGGCGGGGGGGTGAAATGTGGAGCTCTGCTTCCTGCTGTCTCAGTGGGAGTGTAGTTGTTTGTCATATCCTGTCCACCAGCTGTCACTCAATCCAGGGGGCCTCCGCTCCGACACCACGCGGACTGACAGCTCACACCACCGCACGCACATGTGCGTGTGTGTGTGTGTGTGTGTTTCTGTAGAGAGTGATATACTGGTATCCAGCTGCCTCGAGGGGTGAATGCCTTGTATGTGTGTGTGTGTGTGTGTGTGTGTGTGTGTGTTGTTGGGAGACACTCATTCTTAAAGACAGCAGAAGGTCACAGTTATCAGTCTCACGTCCTCGCCACCTCTCTTCCTATAGGTCGAGGCTCTCTCTGTTTCTGCAGGGACCGGCTGATACTGTCTGATCATATAAGAAACAACCTCTATTTTTATCTTCTTTTTTTTTTTTTTGAGGGGCCTGGTTTATGAAGAGCGAGTGGAATCGATACTGCGAAACATAAATAGCTTTGTAATCTCACCTTGTGTGACCGTACACTTGTAGTCAAAGCTCTCTGGTTTTGCATTTGGTTTCTCTCTGGGCTTAGGTTTCAATTTTTTCACTTCATTCTTGAGTTTGTTTGTTTTTTTACCTCATTAGATGATGTGAAACGGCCCGTGTTGAGGTATAAAGTCAGGGCAGATAATTAGTAGGACACACACACACACACACACGTTACTATAGTTTCAAGCTCAATAAAACCTGATGAATTCAAACAAATACCTGCCATTGTTAAGAGAAGAATTATATTATATTTGCTATTGGCAAATATAGGATGTAGTTAATTATGTGTGTGTGTGTGTGTGTGTGTGTGTGTGTGTGTGTGTGTGTGTGTGTGTGTGTGTGTTTAATATAGTTCTGCAACTCCAAATTATAACTCTGCTTTTCTCCTTTTTTGGATTAAATGCACTAAACCTGTCAAACTGATAGCTGCCAAAAATTCAGAGGTTCTTTTTCTCTGTGATAATAAACCGATATCTTTAGGTTTTTTTGGTTTGCTCAGACACAACAAGACGTTAGAAGACATCACTATGAGATCTCTGGAAATCTAAAAAAAACATATACAGTTGAAAAAGACTTGAATCTAACTGTAAGCTTTAAATTTCATGAGTTGCTGCTGTGCTCGAGGCTGGAGCTGCAACAAGTAGTTGCTATTATGAACATTGATTAATCGTTTTGAGTGATTTTTTAAAGGTAAATTTCCAGATTATGTGGTTCCTGCTTCTCAAATCTGATTATTTTCTGGTTTCATTAGCCTTCTGTATTTGTAAACTGATGATATTCGGGTGGTGGACTGTTGGTCTGGACATTTTATGTTGAATCTTCCACTTTGGGAAACGGTGATCGACATTTTTCAACAATAAATAAACTGATCGATTCATCTATATATTAATCAACTATCAGATTAGTTAGTTGCAGCTCTAGTTCAGGTTCAGATCAGGAAAGAACCTAAAAATGTAGAAAAATGTTTGTTCAGAAAAGGCCAGATGCATTTTCATTTTCATTTTCATTCACTGCAGCATGCTTTAAAAGAGGAAATGTTTGAACACACTCCTCTGTAGATAATGCACTTTAATGCATTCCCTCCTTACAGTCTGTCAGGAACCAATTGCCTCATTGCAGAAAAAAAAAAAAAGCGGTTTCATTAGCCGTGATTTAACGCCACTCTCCCCTTGTTCGGGGAGCACATTGTGTAAATATAAAGCGCGTAACGTTACCAGCACTCCCTCTAATGCTCATATCGTTTTACATGCTGAACACCATCACACCCGTGTGAACCCATGAGGATACAACAGTGGAAATAGGCCCAGAGGCCACGGAGGGATTACAGCCGCCTGGAGAGGGGCGATACTGCTCCACGCACGTATGCATGCACCCCTTCAACGTGCACGCGCTTGTGTGTGTGTGTAATGGGAGATAGGAGGATTCAAGGGCCTTTATGCATTAATCCTGGTCTCTATCTGCGCAAAAGGACACGAGGAGACGCGCGGTGGAAAGTGGAGGCAGAGGAGAGGACGAGAACAGGGAGGGCAGATCAAAGGATAGCAGGGTTCTTCAGAAACGGGACCTCTGACCTGTGTGTGTGTGTGTGTGTGTGCGTGCGTGTGTGTGCACGCGTGCATGCATGTGCATGCGTGTGTGTGTGAGCACGCTCATGCATGACCAGCAGGTTGGATCTCCACGCCCCCGAAAAAAAAAACAAAAAAAAAAAAACTCCCGCTCCTCCCCCACTGCAACCGCCACTCAGGGCGTTACCATGACGACGGGGTTAGAGGCTAGCATCACCGGCTTAAAAAAAAGAAGAGAAGAAGGTGCATCATTCTGACATGAGCTGAGATCTAAGTGTTCAGAATGCATTCATCTCCCGCTCTGCTGCTGAGCTGGGCTCCGTCTCCCTCCTCCTCCTCCTCCTCCTTCTTCTTCTTTTTTATTTAAACTTTACATCCATGCTGGTAAATGCCAGAGACTTTATCATTTTTTATTTCTCCCTGCAGGTTTTCATACTCGTCAGCAATTATCTCCCGTTTCATTCCTCACCCTCGGAGTTTGTTTGTCTTTTGGTTTGTTTTTTTAGTCGTGTCCCTTTAAGCTGCTCCAGGTAATTTGCTTTGTACTATTTCCACACTAATTAGACACCACAAGGCTTATTTGTGTTGGAGTTAACACTTTACCCGACACGTGCATTGTCAATAACTGTGGATTTATGCTGTTTAACATCACAAAACACACACATGGGCATTCATATATATAATAACATAAGACTTACCAGATTCATGTTATCTTATAATAAAAGTATAATCAAATAATACAATTTTAGTAGTTAAAAGTACCAATATTGATACTTAGCTATTTGTTTTTTTCTGTTTTGTCGCATCCTAACGAGGTTATTTTATTTTATTTCAGTCAGAAAACTCTTATTTTCAGACCAGTCTGCAGGTCGCAGTTGTTGAATCATTGAATCCTGCTCACTCGTTAAAAAATATATAACAGACAACAAAACACACACACACAAAGCAGACAAAAAGAGTGTGTGTGTGTGTAATATATGTATAAATATGTGCATACATCTGCAACGTCTCCCCATTATCGTTCCTTTCATTTATTTTCCTTTTCAGCTGCTCCGTTTCTCCTCTCATTGATGTTGAGTGATAGTAGTGGAAATTCTCCCCCAGCGGATGTGGTGATGTCACCAAACCAAAACCGGCTAATTGAGCCGCTGTGGAGGGGAGGGGGGGCTTCAAATACACATCGGTGTAAATTAGGTGATAGATCAGACCGTGTGTGTGTGTGTGTGTGTGTGTGTCACTCCTTTTCACACCACCCCCCCCTTGTAGCCCGTTCTGTGACTCAAACATGAATATATCTGAGCTGCTTTTATCTTCTGGTGTTGCTTTCTATCCCCCATCAGCCCACAGCCTCATCCATTACTAGCAACTACCGTGAAGCACACACACACACACACACACACACACACACACACACACACACGTATATGTCCATGGATGGATGCACGGACCCTGCACCACATCACTTCCTCTTCCCCCCCCCCCCGGGGAAACCAAATCCTGCATCAGCTGCTAAATTGCCTGAACTCCCTGTTAGCCCGCTAACGGGCTAACGGGCTAACGGGCTAACGGGCTACCTGTCTCACACGTCAGGCTCTTCTGTTGCGCGTCTCGTCTCCATGTTAGCGGCCGTCTGTCTTCCTCCTGCTCTCACACTTCCTATCGGCGTCTGTTCTTTCTGCTCAGAGTGTCCAGATGCACTTTCTGCAGCCAACGTCGCCATTTCTTTGTGTTCCAGTCGCTTCATCCACAGAAAGTACAAAGCACAATACACGAGGCAAATTACACCAGCTTTTTATTGGATAGCAAAGCTGCAGATGCAGTAGTAATACTTGAAAAGTAGTAATACTCCCTGTAGCAGATGTAGCCTACTGTAACACTGTAGTAAACTTTCTCTTTATATATATATAGAAGTGTTTTATACTGGGGAAGATTACAATTTTTAACTTGGAATTATAGTATAGTAGAAGTTATATTAGTACTAAAATGACAGCAAGACTAAGCTAAGCTAGTTTGTAAGTATATTTTCTGTAGTAGTATTAGTTATAGCAGCTACTGAAGGGTCAAAAAATGAAATCAGACAAAAAAAACTTAAAAATACACTTTTGAGAAGCATAAATAAAATAAATGAACATTTTGTTTTCATGATGTTTTTTTTGTCATTTAAAAGTCCATTTGCATATTTTTTTTTCACAAAAACATGTCAAATTGTGCAACTGAAAAAGGAATGATAAATTTTAAATATTTTATCCTCTTAGAATATAAAAGAAATGGGTTTTTAGGGTTACACCACATGACAGTTGTCCCTAAGTATAGTGGTAGTTGGAGTAATTACTAATACAGTCACTGATAGTAGCAGTAGTAGTAGTAGTAATTGGGGCAGAAGTACTAACATTACACTAATATGTATATATATATATATATATATATATATATATATATATGCAAATATGTAAATATGTGTGTACGTGCATGTATGTATGTATGTATGTATATATGCTTTTCTTATGCATACTTTTTTCTTGCTATTTATTAGTATTTATAGTATTATATAGTATTTTTTCCATTCTAAATATGTCCATAATGAATACTATGTATTGTTTATTTATTTTTATTTTTTTTTAGTTTTATAGCTCTTATTTTCTTTAGCTTTCATTTTCTTTTTCTTAACTCTGTACTCTCTTACACCTGTGCTTAGCTGCAGTAACAAGCTAATTTCCCTGTTGTGGGATCAATAAAGTCCTATCTTATCTTATCTTATCTTATCTTATCTTAACAGTATGAATAAATGTGAACATTGAATAGTTGCAGCGTAATCACCAGGGAGAAGATGAAGCGGTTCCTGTTATAGTTGATGAAAGACTCTTCTTTGACGTTGCCATAGCAACCAAGGACTCTGTGTAGTGGCGGTGTGTGAGCGGCGTATGTCGAGCGGTTATAACATTACCAGGAATGTCATTGTAAGTGTGAAGGTTCCTATGAAATATATAAATATATAAATATATATATATGTGAAAATAATGAAGCTGATGTTTCCAGGTCATTTTTCCTCCTTTGTTGTTTGTCCATATTTCTCGCCCTCTGTCCGTTTGTCCCTGTCTATTCAATCAACCGTATTATAAATAGAGCCCCGCTGACATTTCAATTTGCCCCGTAACCCTTCACACACACACACACACACACACACACACACGCACACACACACGCGCGCCCCATGGTCATTGTTGAGCATCAATTCAGTGCCAGGCCTCTCCTGGGTTTCCATGGAGACAAGGAAAAGCAATAACTACACATTTGACCCCTCTGCTCTTTTATTGGCCTCTTCTCCACTTCACACACACATGCACACGTGCACAAACACACACACACACACACACACGTACACACCTTCAAATCTAATCTGGGAGAGTGAGCCTCCGTGGCGATGTGCCTCCATCTTCCCCTGAGGATTAGAGAAGAGGAGCAGGAGAGGAGAGGAAGTTAATAATTTCATTTTGCAGTGACCTGGAGACGATAAGATCGATTGTTTGCCTCTTGTACTTTGCTCATATCACACACACACACACACACACACACACACACACACACACACACACATACAGCGTCTCTCTCTCTCTCTCTTTCTCTCACACATTCGGCAACAACTCACTGAAACTTTTATGATTTTGTGACGGATGAAGAGTGCAGGGGAGAAGATGAACTGTGGGATCGAGGGAAAAGGAGAAAAAGAGAGAGGGAGGGGGGGTGAGATTGAAGGAAAATATTTGGAGGAGCGGCAGGCTAGCCTTAGCGACAAATTTGTTTACGGCTCATTCTGGTCTCCTGCCTCATTCCTCTTCATATTGGCCGCGGCGAGATGATGTCGCCTGTGTGGGTTTCTGTGCTCCGTTGTGTGTTTGCGTTGCTGTGTGTGTGTGTGTGTGTGTGTGTGTGTGTGTGCCTCATCTAAGATTCATTCTTGTCGTGCTGCCTTCTCATGACATGCAGGGATTTCCTATTTCCCACTCAGACACTTGAACACGTGCTGCTCTGTGAAGAGCTTAATACAAACTATAAATCCATGTTTTAAATGCTCCTGCACATTATTCCTTTTCCATCACCCAATCGGGACGTCGGCGTCTCTTAATGAGCTCTATTTATGCCAGGTTTTTGTTGTTGTTGTTTTTTTTTTATTCCAGGCGTATTTGTAGGTAAACAACCATGAAACTGTTCAGCAGAGTTTATGTGCATGTTTTACAACCCTTATATCCCCCGTGAGTCGTTCTTTGTGCAAACAGAAATATGAAGCTTTGAAATATGAAATGTAATCCAATTGTGTGTGTGTGAGTGTGTGTGTGTGTGTGTGTGTGTGTGTGTGTGGCATCATTACCAAGCATCCTCCTGTGTGACCTCACTACAGTATAAAAAGCTTAGTCTCCTCCGTACAGAACAATAATAGCTTCTTTTTTCCCCTCAACCACATCGATAAGAGCTTACTTATGATTTCTCCCCCAGCAATCAGGTCAGGGTCGATTGGATTGTTTCTCGTGTTCAAGAGTGTGTGTGTGAGTGTGTGAGTGTGTGTGTGTGGACAGCAGCACTCCAGTAACACAGGTGTTCACGTTTCTGCACAATAAAATATTGCATGGGTGATTTTATGCATTTATCAGAGAGATGGAGTATGGTTATGACAAAGTTTGACACATATGTCCTTTAAGTATTTTTTTTCCATCATTCGTCCTGTAATTTCTACATCATACAGTTTTTGTCGTATATTTGCATTCGAATCATCTCCCACGAAACGTTAATTTCCACGGGTGATTTAGCTGCATAAATGTAAAGTTATATATATATATATATATATATAGATGATGTTGCCCATTTCTGTGTGCACTGATGAGCCCCTTGTGTAAACCACACACACACACACACACACACACACACACTCACTGGTGTTGTTTCTCCTCTCTTTCTGTTTGTTCGGTGCAGTTCTCCAAGGAGAAGTACCTGCTGGAGTCTCCCCCGGAGAAACTCCGCAAGGAGCTGGAGGAGGAGCTGAAACTGAGCTGTGCTGACATCAGGAGCCATGGCTGGTACCATGGACACATCCCCAGAGAGGTGCACACACACACACACACACACACACACACTCTGTAAAAGCACACTCCACACATGCACATTAACACACACATAATGTTTCCTGTGTCATGACTTTTGGAGTCTTGAATGGATACTTGAGTACAAACATAATTTCCGATGCATTAAACCTTTGAGGCCATGCACTTCCTGTGCGTGCACACACACACACACACACACACACACACACACATCTGCCTGTAAAGCCAGGAGCGTCTGTCGGTCTGTGGCTCACGTTTTTTTCTAAAAGTTCACATGCCGCCGTCTTTTCTTCTTTCTCTGAGCTGAGAAAACTCCGAGGTGCATTCACAGACCGTCGGGAAAACCCAACACTGTCATTTTAAGGATGGACGGATGGACAAATAGTTTGGAATATTAAAACAACTTGACCATTTGACCGTTTCCTTCACATACTGTGGATGTCAGAGCAGTGTGTGGGAACAGATATCCAATCTATCTGCTGTTCTATAGAAATACACACTTTCTACTGGCACTACACTCATATGCATAAAGTATAAAAAGCTCTTTGTCCCAAACAATAAAGGCAAAAATGATTAAAAAAATACTTAAGTGTTATTTATCATGCATGAATACCAAGCATTTGCTGGTTTCAGCTTCAAAGTGTGAGAAAAAAATGATTATGCATTTAAAATAGTATATTTCTGGGTTTTATGGACAAAACAAACAGTTTGAGGGAAGCTGTGATGGGTATTTTCCACTTTTTATTTTTTTCTGCTGCAAGATAATAACTTAATTGTTTAATTGACATAATTATTTTAGCCTGGTTTATTCTTAGGGAATAAACTTTTTGTGTGATTCTCGCAATTTCTTATCTTTTTAATAAAGGCCGGAATAAAATGGGATGAAATTGCCCCAAAAAACAACAAAAAAACACAACCTACAGTATTTGTGCAGGGTTCATGTGCATGTCAACCAGTAGCATTAGTCGAGCGATTACTTTTTTTTTTTCGCCAAAGTCTGTGGCTTTGAAAGCACAGTTTAAACGTTTCACACACACAACGACACTGATTAATGAATCCCATCATCTGTCACAGCGCAGTAGAAATTGCTTTAGCGCTGGGAAGGAGGGGAAACGCTGCCAAACAGACAGCTGCACGCGCTGCAATGAGTCGCACAGCTGGTGACTGAGACACGGACACACACGGACACGCGACACACACACACACACACACACACATGCAAACACACTCTCTCTATGCACATGTAAAGGGTAAGCCTCTGTCTTTTGATCAACCTCTGTCTCACACACACACACACACACACACACACACACACACACACACACACACAGATTCAAATCAGCCATCTGTGAGTCTTTCCTCCTTTTTAATCCACATAAGGTTTATTCATTTATTCATGGGTTTGCCCCTGTGTAAACGTGGGGAAACCCCGAGCCCCCTGGTTACCAAAACAATACTTAGTGACTAGATGTGTCACACACACACACACACACACACACACACACACACCCTGTGGGCGGCTACTGTACATCAGCTTCACTAAATCTCTTCCTTCCTTCCTGCTGTTTGCTTCTCATGTTCTTGTTCCTTTTATAAAAGGAAAACTTCCGTCACGAGTGCAATGAACACGACTCACCTCGTTGGTTTTGCACATTTCTGTGAGACACGATCCATCGAGTGAAGCTGCAAAAACTCTTTATCAATAGAAACGTGTTGATAAATGTCAGATGTAAGCGGCTGTGTGTGTGTGTGTGTGTGTGTGTGTGTGTGTGTGTGACGCCCTATGCTGCTCTTTATGCCTTCATAAAGCTTTTACGCCAGCTACTTCCTAAATCACATGTGCTTTATTCCACCCAAAACAGGAGGGGAATTTAGCTGTTATAAAAAAAAAAGTTATAAAAGCGAGAAGAGAAAGTGGAGAAATGCTAAAATACAACAGAACAAACAGTCACAAATCAACCTTCAACTGGAAATGTGCAAGAAAACAAGTACCTGGGGTGTAAAAGTGTAATAGGAGTAGAAATATTACAACATAAATGACAGTGATATAACTATAATTATATATAATAAAAGTGCTACCGCCTCAGCTGTGCACGAGATAAGAATATTGATGAAAAGTGTCCATTTATACACAAAATATTGCATATGTGGATGATTTGGCTGCTGAATCCACCGCTTTCCTTAATTAATACTTAGATTATCTTTTACTACGTCGCTGCCAGATCAATATTTGTAATCCCCCCCCCCTCCTCACAAAGAGACACGTCTGCAGCGTTTTGGTATCAGCCTGAAGCCGCTCCACCGACAACCAACGGATCGGGTCGATAAATTCAAAATTGGTTCATTTCTTTTCTTCTCTGCGACGCTGCAGGAGCCATTAAACGCGTGCTGGCCTCTACTTGTGCACGGCAGCAAGGGGGGACAGTCATGTTTGTTCGGCAACATAAACTGACCCCAGGCGTCGTTTAGAAGTAATCACGCTTCTCTAAAAATTCAATTATTCCGCAGTCGAAGCATCAGAAACATAATGTTGGGACAGTTTAGCTCAGCGGGCCGAGCACATGCTCCCAGCTCTTTGGGATCACACCAATGAAAACCTTTATAACTTGTGTTATATCATTGTTTCCTCGCACCCAGGTGTCAGAGACGCTGGTGTTGCGTAACGGGGACTTCCTGGTGCGGGACTCCCTGACCAGCGTGGGCGACTTCGTGCTGACCTGCCGCTGGGACAACGAGGCGCTGCACTTCAAGATCAGCAAAGTGCTGGTGAAGTCCAACGAGACCAAGGTACCTTCAGGCCTCGCCACCACCACCTCGAGCTCAATGGGGAGTTGAATGCTGATGATAAGGCAGACCTCTAAAACACTTGTGACTTTATGACGTTATAATGCAAACCGCACAAAACATGTAGGACACAATCATGATGTTCCTGTCACAGCTGACAAACCACATATAACGAAGATAGAAGCTCAATAGTTTCACCTTAAGGTCTGCTATGTTCACAACAGATTTAGTTTATGCTCATTTTGCATGAAAAGTGACATAATTTACTAAATTAATTGACACCTAAAGACAACTGTTCTTATTCTAATTAAAGGTTTTTTGGGGTCTGCGTCTGCACACACTAAATTCCTGCTGTTTTTTTGCAACAATCTTTGATTCAAATTTCACTTATGCAAAGAAAATGTGAATTTCTGGCACTAGTTGACAATTAAAAAGGTGAATATAATGCAGTGAGAGGCTATTGGGTGTTTTATAGACTCATCTTCCCTGATTTAATATCCTCCCTGCTGTGCTGAGTCAACGTGATGCAGTTCCACATTTCAGTGCTGCCCCCTAGTGGCAGCATTGCTTAACTGCATCTGCCGTTCTGCCTGTGGAACTACATTTATATTGTGTTGTAATAAATAATGGAAAACACAATCATGCTTTAATAAAAGACTGCACTAGCTGCGTTCTAACATGACAGCATTGCTTTGCTTTGCACCTAAATGAAAAGCGTTGTTAACAGCATCAGTCGCCCACGTGTTTCCTCCTGTTGCCCCTGACGTCGACAGGTGTGTTAACTGTGTCTCAGGTGGGTCCTGTTGACCAGCTGTGTCTAAACCTTCAGTCCCATCCCGCTCGTTGCTGCTTTCGTTTCACTGCGGGCGGTGAAGCAGTAACTTGATAACGCTGCTCTGTGAATGGATTTAAACAGAGGGATGAATAACGGGATTTAAAGTGGAGCAGCAGCGCTGTGTTGGACTCAGAGGAATCTGCAGGTGTCGTGTGATGCTGTTTTCATGCTGTCACCACCCAACACGTCAACAACAGCATGAAATACTATACATGGGACCGTGTGCTCAGACATTAAAATCAAACTGTATCTAAGCAATGTTCAAACATACACATTGTGTGTTGTATTATAAGGAGGTACAGGGAGGAGAAGTTACATCAATAATATATAATTATCAGTATAATTATGAGTTATTGTATGTGTGGATATAAGTTTAGTCAGGTAAGTTTACTATTGCATTGTACTTGTTGTTAATGTACATAAACATGATTTTTACTGTTGTTTTCTTCAGGGTTTTTTTTATTTTTTTTGTTAGTCACAGTTTTATCCTATTTACTTTTACTTGGTCACTTAAACGTGATGAAAAATACAATATGGATTCATAGATTTAGGTCAAAAAACTGTAAAATACAGTTTTAAGAGGCATTTATCAAAATCCATTTTTAATATTTCTTTTTTGTGTCCTTTTTTTACATGAAATGGCTAAATAGTGTAAAGGAAAAAGAATGTAATAATAATATTTTATATATTGAATCCACCTAGAGTATGAAACAGGTTTATAGCGTGTGTTTTTAATTTAAAACCTTTTTTTAAGAAAGTTAAACTATCTGGTGCCAGGTTTTTATGGTTACACCACACGACAAACCTGAGAGCAACTCTAAGGTCCCAATTGTAGACTCTCTCCATTTATCCCAATATATTAATATTAATATTAATATAATTAACATTATTATGTTGAGTCCACTCCTAGAAACATGCCTGGTCAAGTTAACTCACCATTAGCTCCTATTTTTTAACAGTTGTCTTGGGACAGTCTGTAGAAAGCCATGCATATAACGTCTGATCAGGGTTCTGACCTTTGACCTTTTTGTTAACCCATGTGGCCCAACATTCCTCAAGGTGTCTGTGTGTGTTTGTTCTCATGCACTAACCTGCTTTTAGGTTGCTAATTATATCTAAATGTGCAACATATTACTCCATCGTTATACTAATTCATATTTAAGCAGATTCAGAGCTTTCCCCGCTGCTGCCCCCTGCAGGTCCAGTATGTGTTGGAGTCCGACAGCTTCGACTCGGTCCAGGAGCTGGTCCGTTTCTACGTGGGCCAGCGCAAACCCGTGTCCCAGTCCAGCGGCGTCCACATCTACTGCCCCGTCAGCAGGACACTGCCGCTGCGCTACCTGGAGGCCACCTTCGCCCTGGCCAACAGCAAGCAGGGCTCCGCCTACTCGCCGTCCAATCAGAGGGGGGCTTACATCAAGAGGCGGAGCGTCACCATGACGGACGGGCTGACCACGGAGAAGATGATATCACACAGGTGAGGGCGGAGAGGAGGAGACAGATCAGGGGGATTTTTTAATATATCAAGTTTATATATATTATAATATAATATAATACAGAATTAAATCAGTGTTCCTAGTGTTCTTCTGGGCTCATAACATTAAATATGTGTATGTTTGATTAGTAAATGGTTTGTAAGGCAGCTGCTTCTTAAAAAAGTGTTTTTTATTTATTGATTTATTATCATATATTGTTCAGTGAGTACATGCTTTGAATTATAATGCCACAGCAGACTGACTGAATCTGGAATAACTGAGACATCATATTGCTCATATAGCATTTTTAATAATAAAGGTTCATTAATCATGTAAAGAGTTATAATATATTTATTCTACTATATTTCCCATATTCTTCTTAACCCTTTATTTGCATGAAATATTACTTAAACATGAACTAAATAATAGATATAATACAATAAATAGTATAAAACATGGTCGTAGGATAGTTTCATGCTATATAAGTCAATGGGAATTTTCCATTTTTATAATTTTTTTTGGGCAGTTTTCACCATATTTGTTTCGTTCTTCTTCCGTCATTGCTCTCCGTTGCATAAACATGATCAGTGACTCAGACAGCCCCAGTCCAGTTGACACACCGGTGGCACCTCCAGAACCAGAGCCGGAACCTGTGCCCGAATGCAGGTTGTGTGTGTGTGCGCGTGCTTGTGTGTGTGTGTGTGACACTAAACTCGTGCACTGACCTCTCACATCCCTGCAGCCCCCCCCACAAACACCATCACTGTAGCACCCCCTACCCACCTCCTTAAGTCCTTCAGGTTTCCTTCAGGGAAGGAAGGAAACCAGCGTTATGATGCACATCTGGGATAAAGAGAAGTTGATTAAGTTAAAGTACCACATTTCTGCTCCAGCTTTAACGTGGTTTGTGAACCTCCCTTTTTCCTCACCACCCTTTCTGTCACGTGACGAGCGCAGCCTCATTTCAAATCCAATAACTTTCCCCACACGCGTGTTTGTGCCGTGTCTTGCAGCCCGTCGACCATCCACCACCATAAAGACGCCATGCGGAACTGCGCCATGAGCATGGACCAGATTCAGGAGTACCGCTGCCCGCTGTCGCCTGTTGGCGAGGCCCCGCTGTCTCCGGCCTACAGTGCCAGTAAGTGCCAGAGAAACACACGTGTTAAGAAAAAAATGATAAAAAAGCCTTCAAGTCTTAAAAAACTATTAAGGTTTCCCTCATTTACAATGATGTCTGAGGTATAACATGAAGAAACATTATAATACATCATTAAACCAGTGCTCCTATTCCTTTACAGAAATGTGAAATCAGTGAAAGTCTTTACAATAAAATATGTACAGCAGCAGATAACTTCATCTGCTTCTTATAACATTATATATTTTTAATGAGTAAATGTTTTTAATTATAATGCAACAGCAGACTGACTGAATATGGAATAACTGGACATCATATTTTCTCCTCATCTCTCCTTATTTTTTAAATTTAAAAGTGAATTAATCATGTAAATAGTATATTTCTTTACATTTAAACAACAAAGGGCAGAAACATAGGATTTGGCCTGTGAACTAAATTGTGGTTATTCATTAAATATTATAATATATTATAATACATAGACATGGTAAAAAGTTTTGAATGTTTTTATTACTCAAAGTTACCTAAATGATAGATATATTAAAATATATAGTTTCAAACAGTCTAAGGATAGTTTAATGCTATATAAGTCAATATTACTCTCTTAGGTTTAATGCATTTTCCATATTTGCATATTTGATGCCATATGGAAACAAATCTATTTTAGCAATTTAGATTAAAACAACGTATAACATCAAAATTGCACTAAATGTAATAATAATATTAATAATAATAATAATAAGTTCACTTACCTCCGCAGTCAGTTAATTCATTTATTTGGTGAAATTGTCATAAGTCAAATGTCCATGAGCAACAGGAACTGGTCATGTGACCTCATAAATTGTTCGCCCTTCAAAATAAAAGCCCCCTTTTCACTTAATATAAATGTATTGTCTATGCCATGGAGGGTTGAGAGACTTTAAAACCTTTTTTCTTTTCCTTCAGTCACCAGGCAGAGAGCGCACTCAGGGGGGCGTGTCCTGGCCGTGGTCCCGCCCTCCCCCGCCATGCGTCGCTCCAGCGACCCCCAGCTCAGCCCCTCGGCCGCCGCCCACCCCCCGGAGCATCCCACGCACCCCTCCCATTCGGCACACTCCTCGCCCGCCCACCACCACGCCAGCTACCAGTCGCACCCCTCGGAAACGGCGGGGAGCTACTGCGACCTCCGGCCCTGCCCCGCCGGGCCCCCCAAGCCCCCCACCAAGAGCTACGTGGAGCGGTTGCGGGTGGAAGAGGGACGGGTGGAGGCGGCGAGGGCGGAGGGCGAGGGCACGTTCAGCGCCCCGCAGGTGGAGACGGCGTCCTCGTTCAGGCCTTCCAGGTACACGACAGGAACACACTGGTCCCAACCACCTGAGCTCTGATGCACCTTTTTGTTTTTTCTGCTATAAATGATAATAATAAATGTGTAACATGTGAGGTGACTACAGAACAGTCAGAATCAATTTATGGTGCTTTTACACTGTAAATATACTTGGAATATTGCAGAAAAAGTTAAAATAATAGTTCAATAATGAATAATATAAGAGTTCAAAGATCAGTTATTTGTCTATAAAGTCATAGAAATAACATTTAATAATCACACAAACAGCTTGAATCAAAATTAAATATGTCAAGAAACCAACATGAATGCAAAATGTATTGAATGAATGCTTCTTAGAATTGTACTTTATAAAGTTTTTGACTTTCTCTTATTGCCAAACGTTATTTGTCTCTGACCCTTATAATTAAATTTACACTTTTCAACATCTTATTTAATACATTTTTAGGCATTTTAATGATGATGTGAACTCAAACTTAATTAAAATATTTGTGCAAATTTAAAATAAACAGCAAATATATGATAAAATACATATGTTAAAAGCAGAATGATTGGGTCTGTGAGTCGATCTGATGCTGTTTATCCAGCATGTAACTACATATGCAGTGCATTTATATAGTTGTACACTGTATAGTATAATTAATTTACTGATTTGATATTACTGTTGTTATTTTTTGTCCTTTTTCTGTGCACTGTTGATTCTTCTATTATTTTTCTATTGTCTATTGACTTTATCCTCTTAAAATTAAAAAAAAGAAAAAGAAATGCACTGCAGGGGGTATTTAGAGAGTCTCTGAGTAACCGTAACCACATTTTATGAGGATGTAAAAATCGCTGCTCAAAAGGTGAACAGCACAGCTGACATTTGGTGGTAGAGGGCAGGGACATTGCGAGTCCAGGTGAGTCCAGACCAGAGGATGGTGATAATCCTGTGGAGGAGCGGAGACCCTGCAGGAAATGTTCCAGTATACTGAGCTGGCAGCAGAGTGGGGGGACGATGGGGGGGCTGCAGGCGGCAGCTTTGGGCATCTGAGTGCCGGTCGTAAACTTTTGATGCAGGCGGATTATTGCTTAAAACTAGTGTTAACACTGCAGGGGAAGTTATCACATGTGAATGAGACCGTGAGCTGCTGCAAGAGGAAAAAAAAGCTCTGAATTCCTTTTTCAATTGCTCATATTTCCCACTCAGTTATAATAAGTAATAATAAGTTATAATTGACTTTAACCCATAAGGAGCCACAGTGACATAAACTAATCATCCTAATATGGAATATGTTTCCTTTAAAAGAGTAAAATCCTGCATGTTGCTTTCTGTTTTTAACCTCTTCAACCTCCGTTTTCTGCTCAGGTACGAGTCCTGCCTCATGCCGGCGGAGAACAAGCCCCTGGAGATGTCTGTGCTGAAGCGAGTCAAAGAGCTGCTGGCTGAGGTGGACGCCAGGACCGCGGCCAAACACATCACCGTAGTGGACTGCACGGTGCGTTAATTAACATAATATGCATATGCAGTTGGTTTGACATGCACAGTACCAGTCAGTTTTTCAGTTTCTATTGAAACCCTTGAGTTTAATGTCTCACCTGACAGCCCAGAGGTCTGATTTTCATTATCTTGTTGTAGGATGAACTGATTATAACTAGGTGTAGATCATCAGGTTCTGTATAGCTCCCTCCATGCTGATTTAATTAAACAGCAAATTTTGCAGTTTGGATCAACTTTCAAGACTTCAATTATGTCCATTACTGCAGAGAAGCTGTAAGTCTAAGTTGTTAAATATTGCTTTATTCCTTAAAATCAATGTATCTAACTGTTCTGTATCACACAGACGTCTCTAACAAGTTAACCAAGATCATTTCATTATAGTTTTACACCTCCATTCTCCAGCTTCCCAGCTCCTGCTCTGATTGGCTGATTTGAATGGATGTGGGCGGTGGCTGTATAACTGTGACATCACACCCTCACATAAGTCACAGCTGGTTGTTTTAAGGCCCAGTTTCTGACTACAGGCTGTGTGTGTTTCTCTGTGTCCTGTCATATATACAGTCAAATATCTATATGGAGCTGATGGAGTCTATGAAGTTTGGGATTATAGTGCATATAAAAAAATCCCAGTTTTACCATTTCTCACACCCTTTTCCATAACTTGAAGTACTTTCTAAATGGATTAGTACACTAATAAATACTCCACTACTATATATGTATTTTTTTTACATGGGCAGGTTGCTAGAATATTGGGGGTGACCCTAGAGATGCAGAAGATGATGGGGGTGTCCTCAGGGTTGGAGTTGCTGACACTGCCACATGGACACCAGCTCAGACTCGACCTTCTGGAGAGGTACACACACACACACACACACACACACACACACACACACACACACACACACACACACACTCTCATACGGATAGTTAAATAACATGACAAACATTGCTCCATCACGCTCTAACTTTGCCTAAATCTCCCAATTAGTAAAAGTATTATTAGTAAAGTAATATATTACATATTCTATGTCCATAATGCATACTGTGTATGCGGATCAACAAATTATGCGAATTTGTACATTGTGTTGTGTGTTTTTTATTTTTATTTTTTTTTTAGTTTTTTTATCTTCAGCTTTATTTTCTTCTCTTTATTCTGTGACGCTGCAGTAACAGACAAATTTCTCTGTTGTGGGATCAATAAAGTTTTATCTTATCTTATCTTATATACTCAGATCACATGTCAAGACAATGTGAATTTCCAGTTTGGTTTTAAAGACTCCACAAGGTATTTTCTGAAAGGGGAAACTAATAATATCAGCATCATAGGCTGTAATTCTTAGCTGTGAGACACACAACTGAAAATACATATTAATCAGCAGACTGTCGACAGGTCGGACTAGTGAGCAGGTGTGTGAATAAATTATCACAAAGGTGGAGGCAGCTTAATTATTATAAAAAAATAATATGAAAAAGTGAGAATTCACAACATAGCTAAAAACCAAATGTATGGTGCAGCTGTCTTTTATTATATCCTGATGCAATTTCCCCACTGTGGGACAAATAAAGGATTATGAATCAATCAATTAAAAATACCCATCGGGCAGGGTTGTTCCTCTGGTTTTATTCACCCGTGCCGTGCCGTCCCCTCAGGTTCTACACCATGTCCATCATGATGGCGGTGGACCTGCTGGGCTGCACCGGCAGCACCGAGGAGCGGGCCGCCCTGCTCCATAAGACCATCCAGCTGGCGGCGGAGCTGAAGAGCAGCCTGGGCAACATGTTCGGCTTCGCCGCCGTGATGAGAGCCCTGGAGCTGCCGCAGGTAAAACACACGCCGTTCAGCTTTTCTATTATCCGCCTTGAGGGAATTTTTTCTCATGTTACGTGTTGCGTCGCTTCAGATTTCCCGCCTGGAGCAGACGTGGGTCACGTTACGCCAGAGACACACGGAGGGAGCTATTCTGTACGAGAAGAAGCTCAAACCTTTCATGAAGAACATGAACGACGGTAAAGGTGAGATCTCACTGGCATGTGAAGCCATGGCTTTGTGTTTTTTATAAGCGTGAGTGTACATCCACAATTCCTTTTTTTTCCTCTTAGTTATTAGTTACTATAATGAACACCTGTTAAAACTAGTTGCATATACTCATGACCATAGTTTTGCATGGGGGGGAAGGAGCATTTGGTGCAATAATTGTTAAAAAACATGGACTAAAGTGCTCTTTTTAAATGTCTTAATGAGTGTTGACGTGCCCTTTTAAAATCTAAACATGCACTAAAGTGCCTTTTCTTTAATGTATGAATGTGAATTAAAGTGCTCCTAATAAATGTCTGAATGTGCACAAAAGTGCTATTATTAAACGTCTAAATGTGCACTAAAGTGCTCTTATTGAACGTCTAAATGTGCACTAAAGTGCTCTTATTGAACGTCTAAATGTGCACTAAAGTGCTCTTATAAACGTCTAAATGTGAACTAAGTGCTCCTATTAAATGTGTGAATGTGCACTAAAGTGCTCTTATTAAATGTGCACTTAAAATCTTTGAGTTCATCTCATAAAAAGTGAAAGTGAAAAATTATTCTTGGATCACATGGGATTTTTGTTGCAGTACCACATATGGCCACTAGGAGTTGGAGTTGTCTCACTTCCTTCTAAATCTACACAATTCTTTTAGATTAAATAAATACACTGTAGGTGCCCTTTATAAAATCTGTGCACGCAGCTGCTCATACTCACTTTTTAAAATGTTTTTGTTAAATTTAGTATACTGACAGCTGTGCCCTGTCTCCCAGAGTCCAGCGTCCTGTCCAACACGTCCTTCCCCCACGTCATCCCCGTGCTGTCCCTGCTGGAGCGCGGCGTGGCGGTGGGCGACGCGCTGGAGGCCTGGGAGAGCGCGGAGGCCGGCGTGGACGTGGTCATGTACCACCTGGAGGCGGCCCGCACCGTGGCCCACCACGGCGGGATCTACAGAACCAACGTGGAGACCAAACTGCAGGGTGAGAAAAAGGGAAACGGGACGGTGATGAATATTCAGTGATAATGCACGTCTGCTGTATCAGTGGGACAAATTCACTGGTCTGATATAATGTGTGTGTGTGTGTGTGTGTGTGTGTGTGTGTGTGCACTCCATCGATCCCTAATACTTCCCCATTGGTTTTCAGTTTGAGGTCATTACTGCTTTATTGAACAGCCTGTCAGTGGCGATTAGTTCACCTCTTTGTTTGCTGTTATGTGTCGCTATTGATCAGCATTGACCTCAGCCTGCTCCTTCATTAATAATAATCTTCCAATCCAGAGTGGAGATGATTTTTTTTTACATTTCAGCTCATTTCAGATCAGCTAATTTATAAGGTTAATTATCTATGAGTTTTTGCAGGCAGCAGACTGATGCTAGTTTTGGATTTTCAGGACAATTTTTACAGTTAAACTTTTAGAATTCATGCAAATATCGTTGGTTTAACCTAAATCCAAACAAGCATGTTATTTTCTGATCTAAATAGAGGAAAACAGATAAAATAATCTTGTTAATAACGCTTCAGCTGTCGTTGATAAACCAACAGTCTGTTCATCTCTTTGCTCCCTCCAGGATTCCAGGAGCGAGCGGAGATCCACGACATCTTCCAGACGGAGTTTCAGATGCGGCTGCTGTGGGGCAGCCGTGGCTCCGAGGGCAGCCAATCAGAGCGCTACAAGAAGTTCGACAAGGTCCTCACCGCCCTGTCGCACAAGCTGGAGCCGCCCGTACGCCACAGCGAGCTATAGCACCCGCCGCCACGCCCTGCAGCACCCATCCACCACCAGTACCAGTACCATCACCAGTACCAGTACGACCAGTACCACCACCAGTACCACCACCAGTACCACCACCACCAGTACCACCAGTAATACCCCCCGTCTGCACTCGCCATCTTTGTTTTGCATCAACGTTTTGGCGAAGGGAACGCGAGGCAGCGAGAAGAGGAGAGGAACACAGGAGGAATCAGCCAGGGACTTCCTTCCTTTCTACCCTTCCTCCTTACTTCCTTCCTTCTTTCCTTCCTTCTTTCCTTCCTTACTTCCTTCCTTCCTTCCTTCCATCCTTCCTTTCCACCCACCTTCCTTCCTTCCTTTCTACCTTCCTTCCTTTCTTTCCTTTCTACCTTCCTTCCTTCCATCCTTCCATCCTTCCATCCTTCCCTCCTTCCTTCCTTCCTTCCTTCCTTCCTTCCTTCCTTCCTTACACTCTTCCTTCCTTCCATCCTTCCTTCCTTCCTTCCTTCCTTCCTTCCTTCCTTCCTTCCTTCTTTCCTCCCTTCCTTGCATCCATCCTTCCTTCCTCCCTTCCTCCCTTCCTTCCTTCCTTCCTTCCTTCCTTCCTTACATCCTTCCTTCCTTCCTTACATCCTTCCTTCCTTCCATCTTTCCTTCCTTCCTTCCATCCTTCCATCCTTCCTTCCTTCCTTCCTTCCTTCTTTCCTTCCTTCCTTCCTTCCATCCTTACTTCCTTCCTTCCTTCTTTCCTTCCTTCCTTCCATCCTTACTTCCTTCCTTCCTTCTTTCCTTCCTTCCTTCCATCCTTACTTCCTTCCTTCCTTCTTTCCTTCCTTCCTTGCATCCATCCTTCCTTCCTCCCTTCCTCCCTTCCTTCCTTCCTTCCATGGACTTTCTCATTTACGTCACCAGATATAAAACAGACAGGAAGCAGCGACAGGTTAAGTGGATCATGGATGTGTTGTGTGAACTGGACACAGGTGAAAAATGGCCCCTGTTCATTTCATAGGAGTCGTTCGCTGTGTTGTTACCTGTGAGGAGCTTGGACAAACCTTTTTGGAATGTTAAGAAAGCGACTTCTATTCTATCTCAACTTATTTTATACATTCATCTAGTTGTCACATGTTACATTATAAGAAGGAGATCAGCTAATCTTCCATTTATCTGCCTTTTGCCGGCTGGGAAGAAAGTTTCCTGTCTGTATGTACACCTGTAGCTTTGGGAAAGAAAATCAAACCTTATTTTTAAGTAATGTTGCTCCTATACTTGTGATCCTTCAAAATAATCTGCAACCGGTTGCAAAAGGGGTTTTGTCTTAATTTGTGCAGGGACTCACGTCGGGTGACGACACGATCGGTGCATGCACTGAGAAAAGGTCCCTGGGGCTTCCCATCATGCCCCGGGGTGATGAGAACCTGCAAATCACAAAGAAAAACCCTCACCTTTGAGTTGTTTAATTCACTTTACCGACCACAATAAAAACAAAAATATAATTGCAACAAGATCTAAAACATCTCATACATACACAAAACAACCACTTCTCTCAAAAGAGTGAACCAACATTCCACAATCGACGACCTGATTGTGATTGGTATTTTGTGTTTGTATAAATCGTTCTAGATCTTGTAAAAAATGATTTTTGGATCACATGGGATGTTTTGGTTGCAGTACCACACGTGGCCACTAGGGAAATAAGCACCATAATAATAATAATCCAGGTCTTATAATGCATCCATAGGTGGGGGTGTGCTGGTCTGCCTGGTACAACCAGTAACACGTGTACGGTGCGCCACAAGGGACAAAAAACCCAAAAAACACTCTTTTGTTTCATACAACTGCTGTCACACTGTAGCAGGAATGACGACGATAACTTTACTAAGCTCATGTATAGATGGTTGTTGGCCTGAATGAGTGAGTCTGTGTGTGTGTGAGTGTGTGTGTGTTCACATTCCTCAATTTTTGTATGTCACCGATGCTCCTTGTTTTATTTTTATTTTTTTTGTCTTATTTATTCGTCTCCACCAATCACAGGAGGATGCGTCATTCTTCATAAAAGCTCATCAAATATGTATCGGGCTCTCCCGTTGGATCCCATTAAAAATGCATCAGGCGTGCATTAATAAAGGCATCAGAGATGAAACGTTTGCAGAAGCGATGGAGAAACGTCGAGCTACCTCCCTCTGTTGGAGCTTCGTGTGACTAATGCGTTTGAGATTGTGTGTGTGTGTGTGTGTGTGTGGCTGAAGAAGCAGTGTTACATGAGGAAAAAGGGATTTTTTTTAGTTAAAGCAATGTTCGACTCCAGCTTCATCACACTTTAGGTTGTTTTGTTTTTTCTTATAAAAGGACATGAAGATGCAGAAACCTGATGCATGGTCATGTCCTGAAGAGACTATCCTGGTGTAGTAAATTCAAATCTGTTATAACATGAAATGATGCTTTAATTATAAATATAAGGACGTGTCAAATTTGAGAAATACACTTGTAGATCTTTCATGTAGATAATCTTAAGTGATAAAGCAAATCTGTCATCGCAAAAAACCACAAAACATGTGAACCACATCTCTGCAACAAAGAATGTCTTTTGATTTTTCAGCAGTAGCGATAGAAATGATCCTACAGTCAGTTTTAGGTTTTTTTTTGGGCTTATTTCTTCTGCTCGGTGTTAAATCGTTGCTGTGTCTGAGGACGTGGGCCTGAGCCGACTCTCAGAGCTATGCAATCATCTCAACCAAGGGCTGACACCCTGGAGGAACCCAGAATCCTTCGCTTCTCCTCTGTTCTTCCTGACCCCCCCCCTCCAAAAAAAAAAAAAACACAGAAAATCACCTATTTATGAATGAAAGTCATATCAAATATCAGCGAGAACATCCTAGAGAAATCCTCCCTCCCCTGAAGGCTGCATATGGGATCAGCTGTACAGATCATGGAGGGACCATGTGTCAGTTCCCATTCTGGTCCAGCAGGGGGCGAACTGTACTCAGCAAAAATAAAATAAAATAGAAAAAATCATTAATTGTAATACAATATAACAGCTTCCTGTTATACGTGTATTGTGTATGTTTTGAGACCAAGAGGATGCCTACTGGTTTAGGTTTGTTATCTAATAACATTGGTGGTTTAGGAAAAGAAAATGTGATGATGATGATGACGACGATGTGATATGTTTTTATTTGTTCTTTTTCTGGATGCTGTACAGGAATGCTCTGACCGTGTGCGTATAACAGGACTGTATGAGATGAACTCGAGAAGCAAAAAAAAAAGAAGAAAGAAGCGATTCAGGAGTGACCTTGTGTTTTTTTTACGTACTGTACATAGAAATTCCCCTTTTTTCAAATAAAACGATTGCTTGTGTCAATGGGCTTTGAGTGTTTGAATGAACAGTTCCATGTTATAAAAAGGAAAGTCTGGTTATTCTGTAATATTCATATAATCAGCCTGATGTTTTATATATATATATATATATATATATATATATATATATATATATATATATATATATACGTCTTCATTACACAGAAAAAAAAGTTTTATTGAAATAACTTTATTTTATTATTTTATTTCGTCAAGTGGTGGCATGAAATGAAAAGATCTAACTTTCAGAACGTGTAGAATAATGAATTTAAAGTTGAATTTACTTAATTTTCCAAGTGATTTCTACTTAAATACATTAGGATGAAATTACCTATACTTCTTATTTTTGGTACTAAAATTGTTTAGAATTGTATAGACATATTTAACTTTTACATTAAAATATTTAGCTATTCTTCTGTATCTTTACCTTTTAATAAATTTAACTTTTAGATGATGAACCAAACCAAATAATTCAAGTTAAATTAGCCTGGAAGGAAAAGCAGTACATTTTAGAGTGAATAAAAAACATTTATTCACTCTATTAATCACTCTATCAATTATTATTAACAGATCAGAATATTTTTGACAGAAACAAATAGGTCTTTATTCATTAAAATAGACAATGAATTTGATAGAACTTTTATATTTTTACAGAAAGTGCATGAAACCCATGACCAAAATAGTTGTAGATTCTCTGCTTGTATGGATTGAAATATAATTGAATATAAATAATTTGCACACATTGATAACTACTTACTTCAACCATGTAACCATAGACTGACCATGCAAACATTCCACAGAAGAAAAGAACTAAAAATTAAAATTAAAAATTGCTTTAGTATAAAAAAAGTGCAAGAACTTTATTCTGAAGCAGCAAATTGAATGCAATGCACACTATTACCCAGTAGGGGGCAGCACTTTATTACCAAACCTAAGCTGGTCCCACTGGTCGTGTACAGTTACATGGAGCCTCATCCACCCAACCAGTACCAGAACATCCAGGCTGCTGGTCCAGTTCACGGTGCTGTGGGCTCCTTCCTGAGCTTTAACACTTCCTCCTCAGGTAGAAAAGAGGAGATCCTAATTAGTCCGGCCGGTGTTTTTTAAACCATGCATCCATCTCTGATTATTATTTTTTTCATGTAAGGCCATTATCCATTCGCATCTACCCGTGTGTATCTCCTGTTTCAGTGAAAAAAGCCCAGAATCGGAGCACTGAGCATGCGTGTTGGAGACATCACACATTGTTCTGCAGACAGACCCATGCTGATGGCAGCGGGAGGGAGACAAAGACAGATGGAGTGTGTGTGTGTGTGTGTCAACGTGGCCTTTTGTCAACATGTGTGTGTGTGTGTGTGTTAATGTGTGTGCCACAACACAGATGTTTCAGGAGTTCTGCTGTTGCTCGTGCTGCTTACCCCCGTTACGAAGGAGGCAGCACGAGTGCGGCCTGGCAGCTGTTACGTTGAGGTGGGGGCGAGTCCAGTTTATTCCAGGTGAAATATTTCCTCCATGAACCGAAGGGGAGTAAAGGAATCATTAAAGCTGTGATGTAGGGCAAAAAAAAAAAAACGCACCGGATCAGGACACAATGGAAACGGAACAGAATAGAGGATGTCCCATAATCTGCTGCAACAGAAAATTATCATTCGCTCTGCTCTTTGTCTCGCCGTCCCATACAGTTCCACAGGCGTAACATGTTATGGATGTAATCTCTAAGAGGATTCTCTCTGCTTGGTATCATGGAACATGTTAATTTCGCCTCTTTATGTTCCTTATTGAAACAGACCCAAGATCTCCCAGGCCTGCCAGCCTGCATCCAGCCAGCCAGCCAACCGTCATCAATTCACCCCTAATCTCTCCCCCCAGCCCTTTTATAGCTAATCCATTGTGTTGGTCATTGTGATCTGATCATGTGTGACCCAGGCTGCTCTATAGCTGGTGCCTGGCAGCCCCGGCGTTTGACTTCTGACGTCCATCTACAGGAAGATAGCGGCAGGCCGATGCTCGGCGGGGCGAAAATGTCCTAAAACTAAAGAAAAATCTCAGTCTAAGCTCATTTAACTATGAGTATCTAATGTTGAGGCAGAAGAATGTGATGTGTTATAGTTCAGATATGCTCCTATAATAAAAATATATAATAAAAATGCATCCGGCGAATCCAGTTTTGTAATTTAAATGTTATATGTGATTTGATGAGAACAGGATATTGCGACCATTCAATTTGCCATATTTCACTTTACGGTTAAATGAGTAGACTTTTTTTTTTTTTGAAAATGCCAAACCACCATCCCTGCTGTAAAACAACATTCTGTGGCGTAGGATACCATAAACTATACATGAAGCTCAAGGCGGCTTAGCTGATGTGAGGTGACACGCGGTGATGGCGTGATCATTTCTGGGTAAGTCCCTGTAGGGCCGTGAACACACACTCCTGCCCCATTGTCTCACCCAGCCACTGTTTCCAATCGTCAGGAATCATCTCATCCCAGCTGGCCGCAGCCACTAACATCATGTCATCATCATTATTTTTTTTTTGCAAAAACCTCCGCCGTCAAAAGACTCTCCCATTTTTTTTTTTTTTTTTTTTATATCCCGCCTGCCTCCTTCCCCACGCCTCACGCATCCCTCGCCCCCGCCAGGCCCCTGGTCGATCCGTCTATCTGCCCCTGCGCTGACTCCTCATTAACACATGAATGCAGAAAGGGAAGGGCCTGCGAAGGCTTGGACGCCGACAGAAGGCAGCGTATTTGCAATTCAAACCTCTGACCGACCCCCTTTACACCCCCCAACCCCTAAACCCCCCCCACCCCACCCCACCCCATCCTGCAGGCCCCCGTACACCGGGACTGGAACTGTCACCAGTATGATTGAGGACGCATGTGTTATGTGAGGAGGGGAGAAAGGGAACGGAGAGAGAGGGAGACAGATGTGCATTCACACACTCGCGTCATGCCTCTGCACACGTTCACAGTGACATATACACAATGCAAATATGCAGATATGCACATGCAACGTAGAGTGTGTGTGTGTGTGTGTGTGTGAGAGAGTGAACTAATGACTAGTGGGGCACTGTCATAAGGTAGATTTTAACTTATAGCATCAGACAATTTTACTTTTTATACCAGAAGTCTAAGAGTTCCTAAAGAGCATATTACATAGTACTATTGTACAGGTGTTACCAGTAATATAAATAAGTTTCTGTTCCATTCAGGTCAGTCTCTGCTATGCTAAATGTAGCAGAGCCTTAATGAGTATCATTGGTAACACCTGTGTTTACCTACTACTTTATGTCTGTATGGCTGCCTAGGAAAAATAAAAAAAATAAAAGATCTATTCCATCCAAATGCCTGTAATTCATAAAACCCAGTAAATCCCAGTTGTTATTTACAGTACCGGCCCTTGGAGTTAAACATGTGTAGAACAGACCTAGAGAAGTCAGAGGGCTACGCGTTCAGGTTCAAAAAGCAACTAGTGGAATTCTGGAGAGAATAGAAAACAACATAATCTATCTATTAAAAACTCTTGTTTAAATATATGAGGAAAAAATGACGCAATTGGTGAAAAGACATTTTTTTAAACAGTTTAATATTGACATGAAAGGGGAGATGAATAAACACAGACGGTGCTCATCATGATAATTAAGCTGTATACCTAAACACAACAAAAGTCTGATACAGCCGGTACACAGGTGTCACCAGTGATACTAATTCAGGTCAAATCAGGGTCAGGTTCAAGCCGCTGTGCACAATAAGTCAAGTCAGATTGATTTGTAAAGGCCCAATATCACAAAGTCACAGATTCGCCTCTATGGGCTTTACAGCATCCTGTGATGTCAGATCGTCACATATGAGAAAAAATTATTTATTGGGGGAAAAAAAGAGGAAGAGAAACAGGACAGACAGACTCCAATAGATGACGTGTGAACAGGATGGAAACAATACGTTTAGAACACGAAAATTAAATAGAATCAAGTATCTGCTACACTAAATGGAACAGAATCTAATTATTATCAGGTAAAACCTGTGTTCATCGATAATTTGATAACAAAGTATAAAGTATTACACATACATGTATGTGTGTTTGTTTTTTTTCATTTTGCCAAACCCCCTCTTGCTGTTGTCCTTTTTCTCAGCAACTTTATTCATAAATTATTATTATACATTCATCAATTTCACAGATAAAAAACACAGCATCCCCAAAATACAAAAAAAAAAATGTAATAATAATAATAATAATAATGAGGGGTAATAAATACATAGATGTGTAATAAATGAATTTTGTTTCAAGATATTAACATAATAGTAAAGAAAAATAAATACAATAAAACAGGTCAGATAGTTACATTTCTTTAAATAGTTATTTAAATATGTTAATAGTGTATACAACATTTTTTAACATTATTTTATTAATCATTTTAATACAATCAATACATTTCTTAACTTTGATTTCAAACAGATTGAAGAAAGGTCGATCATTAGAAAATTTAGCTTTATGAAGATCAAATCTAGCAATTAGAAAAATTAAATTAGTTATCTGTTAAATTGGATCTTTATTTGTATAGTATAATAATACATTCTTAGCTTCTGTGGTCATTGTGGTGCCTGACTGAAAGGAGATGTAGTTTATGATTTCTTTCCAAAAAAAAGAGCAAGAAAATTGAAATTAAAAAAGTTCTTAAGTGTTGCAAAAAAATAATTTTACATCAATATTTTAACATGTGAATTTATGGGATAAATGTGATGTATTATTTTATATTGAATTGTTTTCCCATTTTGTTCGAGATAAAAAAAAGTATGTGGAAGGAACCACGTAATTTTCCAGTTAATATAGGAAAAATAAGAAGTCCACACAAATTTTCCTTTAGGTGTGATTTTCCTATAAAGAACCGATTCCTCGTGCTCTTCAAACGAATAGTTTTTTTTTTTTAACTCGCTACGTCACTTCCGACTCCTCCCTCTACCACTTCCTGCATGTGCCGACAACATGGCGGCGTCAATAGCGGTTCAGCTGGAGTTTGGGTGAGCGAATTTACCGCGGGTGCTTTACCGCGGCTTTTAACGCGTCTTTGAGGTGAACCGTGAAGAAGAAACGCGTCACGTGACCGCTCCAGTCAGTTGTCTTCGTGCAATCCGCTCCTGTTTACCTAAACAACAGCTGTGTGCAGTGTAAATATGCTAAATGCTAACCGGTTGATTAGCCCAGCCGGTGCCAATGCGACTGTTGAATGTTTTCATCCTTTTTATCCAACTGAGTTTCCAAAACAGCAGATAAGGAAATATTAGATACTGGCTAACATTTGGATAATCCCAGACAGACACAAAAACATCTGTGGGATAAATAAAGTTTATTTGAAGCTGCTGCATAACTTAACAAATCGTGTCATTTCTCTTCATTTTAGATTCGAAGCTTCTTTCATATTTTTAGAGGATGATAAGAGAAAAAACACGATTATTTCAAAGTGGTCAGGAAAGAAATATTACACGTTGTAAAATACTAATATTACAAGGAAAAGCCCTGAGTTTCAAAATGTCAAAACTATTATCAGCTTAATGTATCAGGAGTAATAGAACGTTTTTATATTACTTTGTATGAATACCGTTTTAATATACTATAGTATATTTATTTTGATCAATAAAAAATACGTGTAAAATTATTTTAATGCTTCATTTTATGTGTAGATTAATATTTATAGTATCAACCGTTTTTATTAATACTTTTAACATAAAATTAATTAACCTTCATTTACCTTCCACACAGTGATAAACAATAAATTTTCATTATTACTATTAAAATGTAATTATATCAAACATTATATTTTACAAAATAAATGACAAAATGTAGTGGAGTGAAAGTATAAAGTAACATAAAATGGAAATACTCAAATACAAGTACTGTAAATTGACAGAGTTGTTGAGTAAATAAACCCAATTGCTTTCCACACATATATATATATATATACAGGGGTGCACATAACTTTTTTAGTAAGTTACTCATATGAGGACCAGCAGATAGTGTTTGGTACTCACCTCATCCACGATAAGTCTTAAGTCTTCCTCGCTGTCCTCCGCAGTGTCACCCCCATTTTCCTCCTCAGAATCGCCCCCACTGTCCTTGGATTATTTACTACTTGGACTAGGTCATACACAGAAGATGCTCTTAGGCGTTTTGCTGCCTGCTTTAAGCACATCCATTCTGGTAAAGTGATGTCTTTGTCAAGCTGTAAGGAGGCTTCATAGTTTCGGAGAATGTTGCAAACTGTTGTATTTCCAAAACCGTGGAGGTCTTGCATTTCCTGAGGCCATGTAGAGAATACCAGGAAATGATCACACGACTTAAGGGAGT
Organism: Eupleurogrammus muticus; assembly: GCA_036785175.1. Lineage (NCBI taxonomy): Eukaryota > Metazoa > Chordata > Actinopteri > Scombriformes > Trichiuridae > Eupleurogrammus > Eupleurogrammus muticus. The sequence goes on along the minus strand of JAYKQN010000013.1, from coordinate 20,384,027 downwards.
CAAATCTAGTTTCAAACTCTTCAATTAACCCCCTGAGTAACTCTGCCTTATCTCTGTCAGCATCAGCATTAGAAACAGTCTGTGCACTGTGGTCTCCAGCATCCAGCATCAGTTTGAATTGGCCAATGACAACCATGAGCTCATCCTTACACTCTCCAATGGTCAGCTTTTCTTTCTGAAATCTGATTGATGTGTTTTTTAAAATGTTGCCAATGTCAAGCATGTGTGATAGAAAGCATTCAAAACGCTCTGTGCATATGTGCTGCAAATCAGTGTTATCACTTGTAGCCAACTGAATTTTAATGGCTGGCAATAGTCTTGATATTTTTAACAGCACGTCATGCTGCTTTGTTGTCCAGTCATTCAAGCCTGCGTCACGAAACAGTTTCACAGTCCGTCTGTGATTGCCTGTGCGGTTCTGTCGGCACCCAATCCAATCGATCCAAGAAAATCGGACGAAACCTCTCCATTGCTGGATACTGACACAATGTAGACGATTTCCTGTTCAGTTTTTGTAATTTCCTCTGACCCATCAAAAAGCAGCCCCCAAAACTGAGCAGCCTGTAACTTTGCTCGTAGCTCACCACTGATAGCATGAGCAATGCTCAGCATGATCCGTGTATGATAAGCAGTTCCGACGTTTACTCCTAGTCGCTTCAGTAACGGAATATCCTCCGAAAATGATGACATGGGACGTGTGTGTTTGGCTGCTGCTTACTGTTGTTTGACAAGTGTTTAATTTGATATCCACACTAGTTATCAACATTAGCCTTAACATACTAGCATTGGCAGCATGAAACCCCACGTGAAATATTTCGGGAGGGACGGTACGCAAGAGCGCTGCGGTGAATCACGAGCAGTACGCATCGCTCATTTTTGCTGCGCATGCGTACCTGCGTACCAGTTATGTGCACCCCTGTATATATATAATGTTAAACAGCAACAACACTTAATATAGCAGCAATGAAACAGCACATCTCAGTATATCCCAGATACATAATGTAAACCAGGGGTCATGACCCCTGGTCCTGGAGGGCTACTGTGGATCCCGGCTTTTGTTCCAACCAAGCAGTAACACACCTGATTCTACTAATTAACCACTAAAGCCCTTGTTAAGGACCTCTATTAGTAGAATCAGGTGTTACTACCTGGTTAGACCAAAAACCTGGAATCCATAGTAGCCCCCCAGGACCAGGATTGGTGACCCCTGATATAGCCTCTAATATATTTTATAGTGAAATGATCTCAGATGAGGAGATGATCTCTACATGAGACACAAGGTCTGTCTTGCAAAATTTGCACAGATGATGTAAAACAGCAATAGAGGTTATGGTGTTTGGTATTTTATATTAAATATCAGTATACATTATTCATTGTAATATAGGCTGATAGGCTTAGGAAAGACTTGCATCTCATCTCTGGTCCCCTGAGGAGGGCTAGATGATTTTGAGTAAAAAAAAATGTAGATTTTATTCCATATTTGTTTAAGCCATTTTAGAAGCTGATAACCAGGTTACACTGATTGGA